>JASAND010011465.1:0-25589 GCA_030248195.1 Trissonchulus latispiculum
TTACATTATTAACTTTCATTGGGGAAAGACAACCCCTGTTCTTGATTTGTTAAATCGTCTGTTTGTAAACTAATATTAATAAAGTTTGGCGGTGGCGGAACTGTGCTCGCCTTCTCTTTTTCTCGCTACTGGTAAGTTAGTATAGGGTGGACAGTAGACAAATCCTCATCGTTTAGGCAACATTAAAGGAGGAAAATTTGGCGTACTAGAATTTTCCCTCTTAGGCTAATATTAGAGGGGGAAAATTTGACATGCTAGAATTCTCCTTTTTAGGCTAACATTAGAGGGGGAAAGTTTGGCATGGGTGAAATCTTGGCATGCGACACCGGCAATATGATTGTCAGCAGATTGTCCATTTATTACTAGTGCGAACAGTGTAAAAATTGCCAGCAATATTTCCATCAATCGGTGATGTCGGATAGGAGAGTGAGCAAGCTCTGTGACAATTAAACCACGCAAATATAGCGGCGTACTGATTGCCGCTGGTCAAAAATTTTATATTTCCCGCTATATTGCCAGCAATCCAGGAAATACAGGATAAACGAGGGCATTGCTGGGGATATTGCCATTGCCCCTAAATTGCTCGCAAGTAGATGGTCTACAGATTGCCTAGTGTGAACCGGGCTTAACCAACCCCAGAGTTGACCTGAACGTACCTTGCCAGCGGCAAGATGCCCATGTCGGGCGTTGGCATTGAGCCAAATTCCTTTATGTAAAGATGGACTCGAACTTCGCCGTTGGCATACGTTTCCCCGATTCCTTTCACTGATGCGTAGGCAAACCACAGACAAATTACCATTGAGACAAACCAGATGAGAGAATTCCACTTGTGTTCATAGGACAATATTTCTTGGACTCCGGGGAGGACTGTTCTTTCAGCAATATGCAATCTCAAAGACATGGTCAATTACCGCAGGAACTTTTACTCCTGAAAAAGGTTATATGTTGATGCATATCAACTGGTAACAGTATCTGTAAATTGTGTCATAACTACCAGATTTTGTTCGAGACAGGAGAATCAACTATTCAATCTTCTGATGCTTTCTGCATTTGCATTAGATTGTCACTCATCGATTTCTGCAGGGCATGAGACAGAATTTACCAAACTTACCTACTGTGGTGCATGTCCTCTACTGGAGTTCCTAGATGTATCTTTCACTAGGTAAAAGCCTTACTGTAGGACAGGACAGACTCTACACGGTTGAATTCGAAACAGCAACCCAACCGGTCAAAGCGATAAATTGTGGCACACCTCACCTCACACCAGGTGTTTTCCGCTTTCTGGGTAAAATTTGGGCAAAAACCGGGAAAACCATCCGCTAATAAATTCATCTTCTAAATTCTCCTCCAACACATGTCTAATATGAAGAGTACGTAATAGATAAGAGTGTGACAGCTGGCAGGCTCTATGTTATCAGCAGCTGAGTCATGCTCTGCGTGCTACCGACCCACCCCCCGCAATTGCCTACCTAGTGGACCTCCCGCAAATGAGTACCCACCCAGTACGCAATTGCGTATGCTCACTTTTTTGTCTATTGGAAGGCATCCCCCCCGCAAAACAGACCCATCACAAACAGGAACTGTACCTCAATCCCAGTTTTGTAAAGTCAGAGATCCAGTTGATGTTTACCCAATATAACTAATGGATAATTAGTGCTTTACTGCGCAATGGTTTCATTATTACAGGGATGAGTGCTAACGTCAGCAGACCTATCAAATCAACTTTACTGCAATTTTCTAATTTGTCAAGAAGCAGTTTCTGTCATAAAGTCCAATTTCCAACTCAAGTGATAGGGAACTGTTCAACTGTTAGAGACTCGATGCAATAATTTATTTTGAGCTTTGCCAGCTAATAGTTGTCAATCTACTTCCCATCATAAAATCCATTTATTACAGCCATAAAAGCCAAGCTAACATTAAAACTTGTCCACATTATATACTCCATTCTAGTGAGATCTGATATCATCGCAATCCTTTAACTTTGCAGAGTTCAGATTTGCACTATCACTCTTCACGATGGCCGCAAATCTTTTTTAAAAAGTTGAAAATTGGCGTGTAAGACTTTCGGACAAGGAGTAAATTCTTCTGAAAAAATCGTGGTTGTAGCATGTACCAATGTTTCTGTGCATATAAAAGCGGCACCCTTTGAAATCGCACGGAAAATTTCAGAAACATTTTTCAACGAAAAGGAAGATCTCAGTTCAGAAAATATATCCTTTATGGTAGCTATCTTGAAGCGCTTTTGAGATATAAAGAAAACAATTTCGCTTTCTACATTTTTGGTCAAACTTTAACTAAAAATCACTGTTGCGTTAGGGTAGGGTTAGGTAGGTAGGGTAAGTATGGTTAAGTTGCCCCTGAAGGTCTGGATTCACAACCCGAAGGTACTGCACTAGTTACACAGCCATCCCACCGTAGTGGTACTAATTTATCGACCATTTACCAAAACAGTGCTCAAACAATATGACTTCTCCAGCCTTGAAAAATAATTAAAGCCAGCAAACTCCAGCGACGAAGAGTTGACGAATATACTAATAATCATGACCTGCTGAAAAAAATCATTGACGAACACTTAGCTAAGTTATTGCCAAATAACATGATTCCCAAAATTATGTCGAAGTGGTATGGAGGAGGAGGTTATTGTTCAGATGATGTCTTCAGCTTAATTGCCATTAGAAACACTCCTAAGTCCTAAACATAGGCTAGGGTCTGTGGGGGGAGGAGCTCCAAGCGCCCCCTCCCCCAACTGGGACAACGTACAAGCCCTACTGCCTCGGGAGTCGGGGGCTGGGGATAACGACAAAAATAGCCCAGAAAAGTAGTTTTTAGACTAAAAATTTAAACAGTTTCCGGCTTCGCCTGAATTTTTTAGCTAACATTTTTAAATTTTCGAGAAAATTAGGCAAAATTTTGAAGTTTTTTTCTGAAAATTCAAGATTTTGCCGCAAAATTTTAAAAAATAGCAAATGTTAATAAAACTAGCGCTGATTTTTTTAGAAAATTTCACAAATTTATTCTTAAGGTACAAGACCCCTCCAGAAAATTTCAGTTCAAGGTACATATAAACCCCCTCAAAATTTTCTGGGGATACGCCCCCAGGACTCGACCCTGTGTGCTTCCAAGCTTAATAATGCTAAGAACGTTAGGAACTATAATCTACCAGGCCCATGTCGATAAAAGTTATAACCCCAAGAAACTAGAAAAAAAGGAGATTCTCAATTTTTCGTGCGATTAGGTATCTCAATCTCAATCAAGAACCCTACCCCCATAAAAACAAAGTAAGGAAAGATGGTAAAAACTTTTTACCATCACCAACCGAGACAGTTATTTCAAATTAATACACGCTAAAACTATCCGAAGCAGGATTACTAGATCGACTAGAAGCCATATTCAAATCGAACAAAATGATCTACACATATGTAGGTCAGTGCTTAACGTTGACTGTGGCTGCAGTACTTGCATCAAGAGTACATAATTTAAGAGTATGAAACTCTTACACTAGCATGTACAAATCATGCCAGGTATGCTCGGTTCATTAACTCGGGACCCCCCACCCCGTAACTTCAGGGGGTGGGTCCCACTTTGCACTAATTACACGCTTTCATATAAGCGTGTGTCTGATCGGTTCCCTATCAAAACGTCTAAAGTCAAAACGTCTAACGTTCATAACGTCTACAGACGAAACGTCTAACGACGGACGAAACGTCTACTGACAAAGCGTCTAATTTTTCTAAAATTGTGTCACACGTTCAAAACGTCTAAACTTTCCCTCTAAGCTAAACTTGGGTCTGTGTCAGTTTTTCTATAGGCAGCTTTGGGAATGGGTGGCAGGGTCTTGCCGAATCTTGAATTTGTTCTGGCATTGTCCCAAGTATACTTCTTATTTTCTGCATTAGCTTCAGTCATTGACTAGTCATCACAGACTAATTACTGAATACTGATTACTGACAGTAATCAGTAAAGATGGTGCAACAGATTTCACTGATTGCTGATCACTTATTACTTTTAAGCATAAGTTCTAAAATTTCTGGAATTGAAAAGTGTAATGTAAATTGTAAATTTTATAAATATTCTCAAGCCATTTGCACACCCTGGCTTTAGAGAAATGTTTAGAAACTAAACACAATTTAAAATGAAACAATAAACCAGACGTAGATTTTAACTTAATGTGATTTTAAAATACATTTACTTCAAAATAACACTAAACCTGATTCGCTTTCTTTAAAAATGATTTTAGACGTTTTGAACGTGTGACACAATTTTAGAAAAATTAGACGTTTCGTCGTTAGACGTTTCGTCGGTAGACGTTATGAACGTTAGACGTTTTGACTCTAGACGTTTTGAACGGACACCGTCTGATCGCTGATTGGCCCACTAGCCTACGGCTTACTGTAGGTAATTTATTGTTATTTTTAATTATAACTTCAATTAGTTTAGTACAATCAAAAAACTAATTCGACAACTTTTAGCATTTTTCTGCTCTTTCCAATGATATAAAAATTGTTGCACACTACAAAAATTTGCAGGAATGTAGTGTGCAACAATTTTTATATCATTGGCAAGAGCAGAAAAAATGCTACAAAGTTGTGTAGTTGTCTTACAAGTTGTTGAGGGTCCCGAGTTAATGAACCGAGCATACCTAGCATGATTTGTACATGCTAGTGTAAGAGTTTCATACTCTTATATTATGTACTCTTGCTAGCATGTATATAACCCAAGGATGAGCGCTCTAGCCCCATGCGTCTCCTTGCCCAACCTCACCAGGTGCGCACCTGGCATGTTGAAACTTGGCGGTTATATACTTTTCTTCAGTTAGAATTAGTTAAATGAGTTAAATTTAACGGGGAGTGTGAGAATCAGAATTCCGCAGGAGTAAGCGATTCTAATTTGTTGAATTTGATACTATTCAAGTTTTTCCTAAAAAGAACTTCAATCTTCAATATTCAACAACTGCATATCATTTATTAATTCCTGCATATAAAATCATAGAATTCAATCACAATAACACCACAACAACGATTTAAAATATTTTAAAATATTAACTTTTTAACCAAAATTTTTTGAGCAGCAGTTCATAATCGGGCTTGCATCCCTCCGGACATAATGATCGTTTCTCCGGTAATGTAGGCGGAATCATCGGAGGCAAGAAAGGCTACAGTTCCTGCACAATCTTCCGGTGTTCCAAGGCTAAAAATAATTAAATTAATTAATAATAAATTAATTTAGTTTAATTAAAATG
The DNA here is from genome assembly GCA_030248195.1 of Trissonchulus latispiculum. Lineage (NCBI taxonomy): Eukaryota > Metazoa > Nematoda > Enoplea > Enoplida > Ironidae > Trissonchulus > Trissonchulus latispiculum. The sequence continues at coordinate 5,240 of JASAND010011465.1, forward strand.
CATTAAAAGATGTTGGATCTGCGCAAGTTGCCGATACTCTACTAAAATAATTTGCAAAAATGCAAGACTACTATTCCCATAAATAGAAAAAGAATTCCAATTCCATCCCAGAAAAGGTTTGCTGAATTCCAAAAAAACCTATTGCAGAAAACCCACAAGACAATTAGAACGAGACCACTACTGAATAAAACGTGTGACAGCCCCCTATAAAAGTGATTGATTCCAACTGGAAGCCAGCAGTAAGGCAAATGGGCCGCGCCGAACAGGCCGACGACTAAAGCCCACTGGCTGGGCCAGACCGCGGGCCGAGCAGGTTTTTCCACGGACCGCAGAAATTCTGTCCATGCAGGCCCCTGTATTTTAGACATACATGAGCTGGGTCGGGATCGAATGAAACAGAACCACTGTTTGTAAAGTAAAAAACTGAAAAACTGTTTTTTACCGTCCCATAGGAATTCTGTCCAACATTTCGTCGACTGCCGACTGGCTTTCCCACATCTGAAAATAGCAAGATGAAAATGTAAATGAAAAATTGGAATGCAGTAGAAGTAGTTCAGGTGCAAAACCTTTCCCACTCAGAGACTGTCCAAGCGTGTAAGTCAAGGCATGCTTAGCTACACAGAATTTGATATCAAGTTTTTTTACCAAATATATTCATACGTACAGAAAGAGGACAAAGAATATTAATTTAGTACAAGTACACAGGGTTTTTTTTTCAAAATTTTACCTGTGCTTTTTAGTGTGTTTTTTTAAGAAAATGTGTGTTTTTTTTAAAAATCTGTGTTTTTCCTGAAATTCGCTTTTCGCAGTTTTAACACGTTTTTAACGGTTTTTACAGCATTTTAAACTATATTTAGCATTTTTCGCGTTTTACAGAAGAAGTACAAAGCATATATTGCATGCTCAGTCTTCATAAACGATATTTCAATGTTCTGAACGTTAAATATTTGCATTGATGACGTCTTTTTTGCGCTACAATGGGGGGTCTGGGGGGCGGAGTCCCCCAGACGTTCAGAATTTTTTGAAAATTGTGACAATTTTGGTCTGAAATCCTTCAATCCTTTTACTTTTCGACAGTTTATTTTATTCCAGTCATTTGCAGAATTTGGAAACGTAATTTCATAGAATAATTTGCTTATACAGTCCCTAATGACACCGTTGCTTAGAATAATGAAGGCTACACGAAAACTAATGCCTAGACGAAAACTCGAAAACTGAAGTACAACGACCACCGAAGGCCCCGAAAATTTCGGACCTCAGGCATGACTCGAATCCACGACTTCTTGCACGCTCAAGCCGTGGTTACACTTGACAATCTTGTGACAACGCGCTGCCACAACGCGTTGTCACAACTGCCGTTGCTACAGAATTGTCACGACGTTGATCGTGCAACCAGTGACACAACGTTGTGACAACTGGTGACAACGCGTTGGCACGATGCCCGATTTCGTTGTGACAACGCAATAGTAAACATAGCGTTGGCTCAACAGCAAGTGTGCGTTGTCACGATCTGTTGTCACATGTAACCACTAGTTGTCACGAGTGACAACTATGGGAGACAACTGCCATTGTCACAACGCGTTGTCGCAAGATTGTCAAGTTTAACCACGGCTTTAGAGAGCGTTCTGCCAACTGAGCCCTGGGTCATTTCTATGCAGCGAGTTAAACGAGTTTTGAAAGTTAAAATCAACTTAATCCTTTTCGCGCACAGGATTAAAAGATTTAAACAGGTCATTATAACTAGACTGGAGGGTTAAACGAGTTTACTGCCTCTACTCTTTTAACTTTAAGCGAAAAGGGCCACGGCAAGCTATTAGGAATAAACGTTTTGTCTTAAACACCTCACAAGAAACAAGAAAAACTGCAGAAAAGAAAACAAAATTTTCAAAACATTATATAAGCGAAGCTAAAAGTCAAACACTTACAGCTTGACTGAATTTAGTTTTGATGATACCCGGGGCAATACAGTTGACACGAATATTTTTAGGAGCACAGGAGAGGGCCATGGTTTTGGTCAGACCGAAAAGCGCCGTCTTGCTGATACTGTAAGCACCAATCAACTGAAAATAGAGACAAATTAATTGATGATTTTCTAATCAATTCCGTATATAATTTAGATTTTTGTTTCCTATTATGCTTGCCGTAAACTTTGGGGTTTTCGTTTTTTCATTACTAAATCTGTTAGCTATTCCCTACAGTCATATAATTACAAACAAGCAAGACCACTTTAGGTTATAACTTGTAAGGAACTATTAAAAATATAGCTAACAAAATATAAGACCATTCAAAATAAACGTGGACTATGCAATAAGCACTAAAGCTATGTGATAAAAACAATGGAATCTCACAATCTGAAAAGAAACTTTTGGCGAATGAGTGGAGGTGGATGTTTTGTCGATATCGGTCAGCCGATCCGGTAATTCAATAAAAATCCGTCAAGTTTTTCTTTTGAGTCCCTACATACCTGAACGGGAGATCAAATTTCACTGACCCTTGTGGAAGGAAATTTGGGTACCCCTCGTGAGAGAGATTTTTCTTAGGGGTACTTTTGAAAGCGATTTTTAAGTTATTTTTTGCCATTTTTTAGCAAAAACAGCAATGTTTTAGCTCAAACACGTTTTCCGGACGTTTTTAGCAAAAAATAGTAATTTTAAGGGAAAAATCCCGGCGAAGCCGGAAAATTTTTGAAAATTTTAGTCGTAAAACCTATTTTTTGGGCAGTTTTCTTACCCGTTGTGGCAAATTTTCTTACCTCTTGTGGGCGACTTCGCCGAGGGTTGGGGGGGGGGAGGAAATTCCCCCCTTGTCCACCAGTGGTTCCTCAGTTTCTTTCTTCGTACTAGATTGGTTAGCCTATGGGGCATCGAAAACCATTACCAGTAAAAGAAATTGCTAAACAAACTTGAGAAACATATCGGAAAGGGGCTGTAGCCACCGACAGAAGACACATAGATAATACTGCCACCGCTGAAAAATAAAAAAAAGAGGACAGAATTCAGTGCTTACTATCTAGCTTAGTGGTTAGTGTGTCTGTTTATCAGACCGACAGTCCTGGGTTCGATTCTCACTATTGATATTATTTTTTCAAGTTCCAAACAACAATAATTTCATGGCAAAATTTCCAAAATCTACCCAAACAGAATTATTAGTAGCAACAGCGCAATGATTTACAAAAGGCCTTTTCAAGAAAGGGTAGAGTAGAGTTCAAATTAACTCGATCCTTTTCATGAAAAAGTTAAAAGAGGGAAACTTAAGCTTGAGTGGAGTTAAAACGAGTTAAAATGGTTAAAGTTAACTTTACGCTACTCTACCCTTTCTTGAAAAAGCCCAATGACAGGTTCGAAAACTATGTTTTACAGGTCGATCTCCCGACAACTGAGGGCCTTTTCGCGCAGCGAGTTAAGGTGGTGGTTTCCTTTTGTGTAAATTTGGACCTATAAGCTTCAATTCTTTATGAAAGTAGATGAAACTTTCCAAATATGCTATTTTGGTGCTCTTTAACATTCTGGGACCAGTCCCACATTTTTAGGTGAAAAGATAAGAAATTTTTGGTTTTTGGCATTTTACTCTCAGTAGATAGTAGATAGATGAGATTGGTTGTTATGGATGGAAAGAGGGTACAAAAACGAACATTTTTGCTTTTACAACCTTCGAGCTATCTCTAGTGGTTAAGTCAGTATAAGCCAAAAACGAATTTTGGGGTCAAAAAACGGCCATTTTCGAGGAAATCAGTTTTTTTTCAAAATTACTGCCAAATTGTACGGACAATTTTCGTTTGTTTATACTCAATCGATACGGGGTCTAATTGCCCATTTCATCAATGCCTGTTAGCTGGGATTCGTTGCTTTAAGCTAGAGATTTGGCCGAAAAACCATTTTGGCAAAACTGCGATTATTTTGTTTTGAACATCGATTTATCAAAAACTATCCAATGGATTTGCCTGATTTTTGGCTGGATGAAAATTCGCCCTATTGCGGAGGGTCATTTTTCTTGGTTTGAGCTAAAACATCTCCAGTTGCGAGAAAACTAAATACAAAGTTGCCAAATTTCGTGTCATCGCACATTTGACAGATTATCTGGAGTATTGAGGCTTGTTGAGCCAAATCCAAAAAATGTCCCTCGGCCCATATGTCCTTTAAATCATGGCAAAAGAAACAATTTTGGCCGATTCTACAGTTTTGAGAAATCGATGTTCAAAATTTTTGGTCTGTGTTCAGCCTATCAGATGTCAGTATGCCAGAACATTTTTGCACGTTTTGTGATAATGTTGCTAGTTTCGTAAGCTCATGGGAATGTACAGGTTATAAGCTTTAAAATGATGTATAAAGCTCTTTTCAACTCCCAAAATTGCGAAAGTTATAGCATTTCTAAAAATCACCACAAAAGCACTGCACAAAAGGATACCACCACCTTAAACTAGTTAAGAGGGGGCTACGAACGGGTTGGCACGACATCGTCGGAGAGAGCTACTTTCTCCCCCCCATGTTGGCCAACATATTATCAAAGTAAAAAAGTTCAGGGTGGGCAATAACATATCTCAATTACACTGTTTTTGGCAGGACGCCAAAGTACAAATTTTGGTGCGAAAAATGGAATTTTTCAAAAAGGTTTTTCAGCTATGGTGGATTAACGGTTTGACCAATCTAACCGCAGTAAAAATGGGGTCAAAAAAATTTTTGTCTCTGATTTTGCCGAAAAGGTGCTCATTTGACTATTTGACTTTGGTTATTATTTGACCTGCTGAATCCGAATATGAAATCCGTTTTTCGATATGATGCTTCCTTCGTTCAGTATGCGCTTTCAACTATCTTAGAGCTTTTTGGACCGATCGCCATCCATACTTCTAATCAATCTAGCATTTCGAAACATTGGAGCGAGGTTTAGTGACCTAGCTTTCTGCACATCTTGGTACACTCACTGGGCTGTAATGCGCAAGGTTTCAGCCGATTCTGCCACAGTAATTTGGAGTAATTGGCTCACATCTTTGAAATGGCAATAAATAACAGCGACAATATCGATAATGTAATGAATCTAGCACTGCGAACGCAGGGATTAACGAAATCACGTCATTTTTACATATGTTAACACAGGTACTTGGAGTATTAATTGGAGCAAAGTTGGGTTCATTTGGTAAACCACAGCTCATTAGACGTTAGTTAACCTTCACCCGTATAGACCTACAACGCCCAATTTTTCGCACTTTGATCGTATCGCACAGAAAAGTATACAATGGTCTAGAGATTATTTTATATGATATCAAAGCACTGTATGTCAGAACTAATTCCAGAAAATTTGGGTACCGTGCCTTGCACATGATAGCGATCAGGGCGAGGCAAAGTTTGTGTATGTGTCATGTCGAGCTTCGGACCGACAACGCCAACTTGTGATGGCTACACAGGACGCTACGCTGCATGGAATTCTTTCAAACTTTAAACTATTTTACACTAAACCTAATACTATTATGTGACAAAAGACTAGCTAGCTTTTCCACCATCGAACTTTTAGTGAAATTCGTAGCCCCCCCCCCTTAAAGGCGTTAAAATTAACTCAATCCCTTTCGCGCACAGGGCTAAAAGAGTTAAACAGCTCATTTCTACCCAGTTTGCAGAGTTAAACGAGTTAAAAAATTTAACTCTACTCCTTTAACTCGCGCGCGAAACGGTCCTCAGAGTCTGTCTGCTGGGGTGATGTTATTAACATCTAAGCCCAGCTTAATTGCTATCTATCGCAACCTAAATTTATGAGGTGAAAATAGGAGAGTAAAATCGAGTTAGCAACTTCTAAACCGGGTTTACAGCTGTTATAGCATTAGCCCTGCAGATCTGACTACTTTGGATTCAATGAGTAATATCTGTTTCCAATAGGATAACTAAAAGAACTACAATTTAAATAAATCGCTAAATTCATTAAAAGGGCAATCCTTGTTATTCCTTCATGCAATCAAGGATTCATTATAGAATAAAAGTACGAAACTCTTGCAATACTATGTACTAAACATGCAAAACCTAATTTAAAACTTTGTAGCATTTTTCTGCTCTTTCCAATGATATAAAAAATCTTGCATAAAACGAAAATTTTGTAAGAATGTAGTCTGCAACAATTTTTATACATTTGAAAGAGCAGAAAAATGCTACAACGTTGTCGATTCAGATTTTTAATTACGTTAGCCTAATTAAAGTTATAATTAACTAAGTAAAATTACTAATAAAATACCTATCGTAAGCCTAAAACTAATTAGCGAATCAACGGTCGAGCAGATACTTGTATGAAATCATGTAAATAGTTCAAGGTGGGACCACCCACACTTTAACAAGGGGGTTCTGGGAGGGTCAGCGACTGCTCAAAAATCGGAAGTTCGGTACAAGGGCTCAGTCAAAATGGATAAAATAACGCAAAGTTTAGCTGAAAATTGAAAACATTGCAAATTTCTTATCCATAAAATCGCTCAGCCAGCTTAAAATTACTTCAAATTATGAATTGAAACCTGGATTTTGGTTGAGAATTAAAAACTTTTGGAGTTTTTGGTCAAATCCGCCCCCCCTCCACAATTCTGGAGCAGGTACAATGGCAGGTAAAATTTATGCCAAAATCGGTACAGGACCCCTCAAGAATTAGTGTCCTTGTTAATGTATGCCCCTCGAAAGTTTGGGGGGGGGTTCCCCGAGTTAACGAACCGAGTATGTCAAGCATGTTTAACACATAGCAGTGTAAGAGTGTCATACTCTTATTCTATTATGTACTTTTGTTGCAATATACGCGCATACCCTTGCTTTTCCATAATCGGAATGGCTTGCTTGGACAGAAGAAAGGCAGCTTTTACGTTGACGTCGAATATCTAAAATAGAACCCAATATTACAAGCACATAACATATAATATAAATTCAAAATTTAAAACATTGGGGGGGGGGAACAACAACAAATCAAATTCATTTTTAATTAAGTAAGATATATCGTAATCTATTAATCTATTAATTACTTGAACGATGCTGGCAATCAATAACAGCAGTCATGGACTCTATTACCAAAACTGTTACTTTACTCGATAGCAGTACTCAAAGCATTTCATTGCGTAACCTAGTCACTTTTTTTAAAAATTTAACAGTTTGTCTATTTGTAAAATTTAAAAATAGAGTAAATTGGAGTCTGAATAATGTCAGTTGGGATACCTGGATTGACTTACCTTATCCCATGTATCTTCAGGTGTCTAAAACAGAAATGAAAGTGTCAGGAATTGGTTTTTAATTACAATATTCACTTTGCTAAACGTAAATGAAACTACTTAGAAATACACAACTCAGAAAAAGTTTAAAATCAGAGGTACATAACAGATAACAGTAAGCAACTCTAACCAGTGATTGAAACGGGTCACTGGGTCACCAACAGGTCATCGAGTCTCCGGCTCAAGGGCCCGGTGTTTCTGATTCCACAAAATTTGAAAATGTCCAACATTTAATTGGGAATTATTAAAAGAAATGTGGGAAAAATTTAGTCCACAAAAAATACCGTACCTTTTCTTGCACCTTCGTAAAACAGAAACTAATTATGCTTTAGTCAACTCTTTTCGGCCTGCTTGCTCACAGAGAAAGCACTTAGAAAAAAATCAAAAATACTCATTTCATAAGATTATGGAATTTTTTGGAAAACTGGGTCACCGGGTTAAACCTGTAACCAGTGGGTCACCGGGTCAAGGATAAGTAACCCGGTTCCATCAGTGACTCTTACGTAGGTATACTACTACATGTTAATGTTAATGTTAATCTCTTACGTATGCTACTAAAATCTTAGAAATGTTCCTGTAGAAACTACAGGAATCACTTTTGTAGATGATAAATACAAAAGCTTTTGTAGAAAATACAGGTTGAATCTTGTAATTTCTACAGGTCGTCGTTGGTAGTGTTTACCGGACATACTTTGGTAGAATTGATTACAAGTTAGACCAGTATGCAATAAGAGTGAAACCTGTAGTTTTTACTGGTTTACAGGTTTGCTCTACAGGAAAGTACTCGATACGCTGATAACGCAAACTTTGTATATAAGGGCGACAGTGGTCATAATTTTTGAAGACTGAAAATTTTGAATTTTTCAAATTTTCAGTCTTCCAACACCCGGTGGGTGATTTTTTTGTAATTTTTTAGCCGAAAATATTTTGGGAGCGGCTGCCCCCTGCACCTGCCCCCCCCCCTCTCTGAAATAACAGGTTGCTCCAGTAAAATGTACAGGTTTTGTCTTGTAAAAACTACAGGCTTGGTATCTGATATAGGATTGTAAAAAAAAGTCGAACAGAACTACAGGTTTCTTTAGTATTTTCTACAGGAAACTCCTGTAATTTTTACTATTCCAGAGGCCGGTAAGAAATACAAAAGTTACTTTTGTGGAAAATACAGGAAGCTCCGCTAGTGACGGACCGCACAGGAGCACTTTTGTAGAGAACTACAAGAATTCCTGTAATTTCTACATGAGTCTTTTTAAGAGTGTACAATGTTATGTAGGATATGTTCGATGTGTTATTCTCTGGGCACAGCTTGATCCGCCAAAACAATACCTCAAGAAAATCACCAAAATAGGGATTCACTGCCGCATTTGAGACCAGAATGTCAATCTTACCAAACTTTTCAACGGCCTAAAACAAACACTTAATATGCAATTTAGATTAATTAATGTAACATTAACTTACATCAAATATATTATGTAGCAATGTATTAAGTAGCAACAACTTTATGTCAAAACAGGGATTATATCCATACTGGAAAATATTGATACCTACCCTTTAGAACCCCTCAACAAAGCTATCTAATCAAACGCTCATGTTCGCTAGGATTTAACTAATCTGCAAAAGCTAAGTCTAAGCTTACCTACATACGTAGGAAACTATTTCCTAGTAAAAGCTAATGCAGAGTATTCGTTTCCGAGCCATTCATAACCCTAGCATAAATCTACTAGAATGTACCTTAAGCTACTTTTACAGAAACATAAGTAAGGATTAAATTGTCTTACACATAAGAAGATAAAAGCTTTCAAAGACAAATGAGTGTTACTTAATGAATGACGAAAACTGCCGCTATATAGTTACATTAGTTCGACCCTTTCTCTGGAAGTGAAAAACTTCACAGAAAAAAGAAACTACAAAGACAAAACAAAATATTAGAGTTCGAAATCAAGCAGTGTCAGAGTTAGTCAGGTTCAAAGCTGGAAAACTTGAAAGTACCCGACGATATGCCGGATAAAGGGCAAGCGAATACGCACATGATTTATGAGGGAAAGTCGGTCGGCCGCACTGCCGACATGACACTTGATTCCGGAAATCTGCTTGACGCCCAGACTCCGCAGAGACTGAACCGTTTCGTCGACATTCTGCTGTTTCCGGCTGCTCACGACCACAGATGCGCCGTCCAGACCCAGTCGTTTGGCAATGGCCAAACCGATACTTAAAAAATCAGAAACATAAACTTAGTTATTTAATTATTTATTTATTTTTATAATTTTATAAAAGAAACATGAACACTGATACGAGTGAAAGTGATTACTACACTACCACGCTTGTAATAGCAGAGCGTCGGCATGCCAAGCCGAGGGTCCTGTGTTCAATCCCTATTTGGAATTAAAATTTTTCCAGTATAGTATGACCCAATAACATGACATTTCCTTTACAATTTCTTTGCTTTGCTTGCTCAATTCTTACTGGAGCAAACAAATTGCGCAATTTCATAATCTATTTCTAATAATTTCTAATAATTCATTTCATAATTCTTTTTGAATTTCCCATTACTAGCTATATTATATATATGGAAAATACGCTGGTAGAAATGATCAAATCGATGCACTCAATTATAAGAACTTTTTAAAACAAATGCCAAAAAGTGATGTTTTAGGCCAAAATTACAATTCTGCCCTCTCCTCCTCAAATAAACAATGCCACTTTACTGTTTACCCTTACCCTGCAGTAGAAGCAGTGACTACGGCGACCTTTCCGGACAACCTAGCAGACGGAAGCGTCATAATTTCGCACAGGTGATAACGGAATCTGCTAAAATGGAAAAGCTAATTCGGAATTGGTACCACAACTTCGAAACTAGAAAAATCGGAAACTGAGCCCAACCTAAATTCTTCCGAGATCCTGAATAGAATTCCTACCGTTTACTAAGTTATTACGTCCACTCCTTTGTTCTGCACAGGACACAGGGCTAGTTCTGGCTTCGCTCGCCACTAAAAAATTCACGAATTTTTAGTTTCTATCGAATTTTTGGTAATCCAATCCACCTATACCAAAATACCATCCTTATTCAGTAAATGCAGTTCACAACTTGGGAAAAATCCCCAAGTCCAAGCTATATTAACTTAAGCCTAACCTAGCTAACATAACACCATATATACCTTCAGAAAATTTCCTCTTAAGCTTTTGCCTTAATAGCTTAGCTTCTAGTACGTTCCCCCAATAATATGGTCGGAGAGCATCAAGCATGTAGCTACAAAAATGGCTTTTGAAAACATATGCACCCCTCCCCATAATTGAAGTCGGATACTCCTTTTAGTATAATTTCTAGCCTTAAGCAATCCAATCGGGAAATCTAGCGCGCTATTTTCAACCTGAAAAAACAACTTCCTGACACGCAGGATTGAAAAGGAATTCTAGAAGATTCTGAAAAGGAGCTCCTTACTGGAAAAGAAATGTACATCCTACACGCTTCTACTTTCCATACACGAAATGAGATTTTCAGTCAGCAAATGTGCGGAAAAACTATATATCCGAAAATGAACTGAATTTCCGGTATCCGAAGATTTACGGAAAAAGTGCAAGTCTTTCAAGATTTATTCAAAACAACTTCGAATCAAATAAAAATTAAATGAAAGCCTAAATTTTTTCACATTTTCCAAAAGTATTAAATTTACAGTGAAACCTTGCGTGTACCAAATGATCTAGAGGTTTGGACGGGGGAGCATTGGAACAACCGAAGTGGGAAATCCAACGGACCCCATCAAATGGTGATCCCACATGGATCACGTCAGGTTGCATCTGTCAGGTCAACAGAGAGCGAATGGATTCCAACCTTACGAGAGCACAGGTTTCTAACAGTGTCGGATCAACACTGAAGCACCTGGGGCCGACGTTATCAACGCCTGAATCCGGATTAAGTAAGAAACCTGGGTGTTAACTTTGCTATCTTTAACACAATAAGATAAGCCGGGTTTGCGAGCTATCCCGGGTTAGGCGTTAATAACATCGGCCCCTGGAGTCCTTATATTATGCTACCGAGCGATATGGTCCATTCCACATCTGTTCTTGACGGATGATCTAAAGTGTGGACCTACCTTATCGAAGACGCGTGCAAGATTAGTGGATGCCCTCATATAGCTTTTCAGCAGACGAGCCCGGAGTAACACCATCTAGAGGTGCTGACTGATAGCGGTTAAAGTAACTAGCTACCAGTAGCTCCTTAAGAATGAAGGTTTATTTAAAAATCAGTCACAGAAAACATAAAAAATGGAATATACTGAATCCTTTTTAGCACTGATTCGTTTGGATGTAGACTTATATAAATGCAGACTCAACATATCGGCAGCAGAAAACTGCAGATACTAAAATACACAATTCACCTAAACTGAACTCGCACTGTAAAAAAACTCTGCCTTAACACTTAACCAGTTAAGGTGTGAACAACGACTGTTTACTGAAAAAATAACTTCATTTACATTACAGTAACAATTAAAACACAAAAACCATGCAAAACAATCAATACAAATGACAACTGTACAGTACAAACCACTAAATTGCTCGCTTTGTACGGTCAGATGAGACATAGCACAGCCCACAAAAATCAGGTTAAAATCCGCAACTGCAATCGAGGAGGGGGGGGGAGGGGAGCCTATTTCTAATCTGTGTAACTGGAATACGCATTCTAAAATGTGTAGCGTAAATACGCAAGCGATTAGAAAGTGTGTACTAGCAATACGCAGCATACTTTCTAGTGTTTCACTATATGCTAATATTATTGGCTCATATAAATACGTTATATACCCATTGTGGTATTATATGCTGCATATAAATACCTTATGCAAATAAAATACTTTATGAACCTTCTAGCGGAGAAATACAAAAATATAACCGAACGGCAGTGTCAATTGGCAAAGCGAGGTTAGTGCAATGACAATGGCGCTAATTTAAAAATACTTATTTTGATTAAATACTATATGAATGCATACGAACCCATCTAAAAATAAGAAATCAACAAAAAAGTTAGAAAAATTCTAAAATTTTTTTAGTATAAATTTCTGCGTTTTCATGGAAAACCAACGTTACTCAGAATTATTCTATTTCTGATTTTGCAGAAACTGTACTTAGGGGTTGTCTGTCTACCCCGCCAAACGCGAACCTGAAGTTCATTTTTCAAGTCAGCTAGCTCAGCATAAACTAAAAAAGGTCCTAAGTTTTAGGTGTAATTTGTAAGTAGTAAGAAAGTTAAAACCGCGCATCATAGTCTTATATTCTGCGGTGGTCGTCGAAACCAGATATGCAAATTTTATTTTTTAAGATTTAATGTTTTTTAAAAATTCAAAAAATCCAAAATTTTTCACCAATCAATCCAAATGTTTTGGAATACAATCATTCGGAATTTGGGCTAATTTGTCAAACTTTGAGAAAAGTAATTTTGATAAAGATACAAAGCTATAGTTTACTTAAAAATTTGGGAGATGGGCGACATTGTTGACTTAACTTAGTTGTTTTTGTTAGCTCAAGATATACAAATATTCGATATTTTGCTGAACATGTGTAATTTTTTATTACTGTTAAAATGATTCGGAAGTATATAATATCTTGTTTTTCTATACGTTAATTTTATTCGCTTACACTATCAGTCTCAATTTAAGACAGAATTGTCAGTTTAGGCTGATATAGCTTTTTTACATTTAGCAAAAATTTTAAATGTTAAAGTTTCCTGCCGCTGTTAACTGCACAACAGGTAAAGTGAATCTATGTTTCTAAATCTATAAAACTATAACTTCGGTTTACAGGTTCTGAAAAAAATTAATAATTTCCCAATTAGAAGTTGATGATCATTTCAGGACGGCACCTGGCGCCAAATTATAACACTATGAAATGTTCTATTGCTGTGTGTACTCGGAGACCGGTTGGCCGAACAAACCGTCAGCATCATATCCGTCAGCGTCAGGTTTACTGCCACATGGGTTTTCTTGGCGTTGTGGATTTTCCTACTGCATCATTAGCAAAATGTTCCGCCGTCAAAAATAATTTTACATATTTTCTGCCCAGTGGATGACCTGGTAGAAAGCAAAATCCACAGTCCCAGTGTAATGTCTGTCTATCCATGCTCCGCTTTAACGTAAATTTATCGAAGTATTGACCAACACATCAACTGATCAATCAATCAGGAAAGGCTCAATTGAGTCAACCATTTTTGGTGATGTAGGTGTTTTTATCCAATCGTTAGATTCCAGCTTCGCCGGAATTTTTATCCCGTCTAAAGGCGGGATAGCTGTAATCGAAACTGAATCAAAGTGAACTGCGTCGAAACAACACTAAAATTTCACCGTATGCTTATCATAACGCCTAGCTAATGGTTCCGTTTTTGTGCGGAAGGGGCATTGGCGAAGGCGATTCAACCAGGACCTTTATGTTAAAGTAGCTTATTGCAATCTACTGCTTCTATATATGCTTCGATAGAAATTGCCATGGTTAAAAAGAGAACCCCCTCTTTCCATATTTTATTTGTATTTTACATGCCATTTCTTGCAGATCCCCCTCCGGTTGAGATGAAAAATAAAAACATTTTACACCAGTTTTACGCACAATATGCAAATTAGGTGCTGGAAGTTTCTTCAGTCGCACACTTCGTCCCGCACTATGCGGTAGGCGTTGTATTGTGGCTAATCCCAGATACATACATACGAAACCTCGTAGAGCTGTTGTCTTAGAAATTTACATCCTGTTGTTAATGCACTAAAACGAGGCTCTTTAAGGACGTACTACTCCGGGCAATGGGCTCCGTTTTCAATCCAAATTAAAACAAAAACGTAAAAATATTTATTATATGTTGATTTTTAATTTAATTTTATTTAGGTAATTAAGCAAAACTTTTAAAGTAGATTGTCCATTTTTTCATGCCATACGAGATAGTTTGAGCAAATTTGATTTAATTCTATTCGGACATTAAATAAAATTAAATGCTCAGAGGATATGAAACCAGGACGCCCGGAACTAAACAGAGTACAGCCAACTGTCTGCTTTAATAGATATGAGCAAGATTCGAAGTTAAAGAAGGGGAGTAAACCGGCGGGGGAGGTCACCGCGGAACCGGATTTCCTAGCACTTATATAGCAATAGCCCTTTATGAGTGGGTTCAGGCAGTAGGTACTGCTGTCCATGCACACCTATGGACTAGACAAAACACCTAAAAGCTCCAGCAGGAATGCAAAAGCACACAACCGGTCTTATATTACCTAAACTACGTAGTTACATAGGGGTATATAAACATTTTACTAAACTCAACGTTGGGATAATGCTCCTTTTAGGGGCCGACTTGTTCCAATTACAATCAATATTCTTGCCAAAGACCCCACTCTGTGTTTTTCTTAAAAAAGTATAGTAGTACATATAATTGAAATGGATGAACACTTTCGAACTATCCAAAAACACGCTCACGTGACAAACACGGTACAAACCACTTTGCAAGAATATATATATATATATATATATATATATATATATATATACATATATAGCATATATATATATATATATATATATATATATATATATACATATATATATATAATTATTCCAATTGGTAATAATTATTCCAACGTAGAAATGTTGATGCGTGCGATGAACTCCTAGATGTTAAATATCTGTTTTTTGCTGATTTTTTCTTGCTGATTTGGCCAATTTTCTTAGCTGATTTGGCATGGTGTGAGGTCTGGCACTGAATAATTGCTGCACGTAATTATCCGAGGCGTCATCAAGGGTATTGCCAGAGCTGAAGTTAAATCACGCTGCTTTAACCGCATCGTGCTCAACTGCTGGCACTTTCCCTTAGGCCCCTCCCCCAAAAGATGGCCAACTCCTTGCTAATTTCGGGCAACAGAATTAGTATTATTGTCGATTGTGGATAGAAAGGGAATATGGTACATCTGTACCTCACATTTCTTTGAAGTGATGGGGCTAATTTTGGGGGGGGGGGAGTCAGGCGTTAGCGAACAGAGCATAGTTTTTGCTCTGATAACAGAATAGGCTTAGTGTCATACTCTTATCATTATGTACTCTTGGTATGATACAATCAACTGATGTTGCGATTTCGTGCCGTTATGTCGCATAGGCCTCTAAGTCTTTTGTATGTTTATGAACCGACGACTTTATTATTTAAAGTGTAATTTCATTATATAATAAGACGGTTGCTGTTCGACTTTTACTCGGTTTTTTAAATAGAGATATTCTTTTTCCTGCTGCGCCTCAGCGCAGCAGGTCTCTTGTGTTTGTTCAGTCCGAACTCTCGCTTGCTTGTCAAATTGCTTGATAAGAATGCATTTCACAAAAATGCGTGTACTAAATGGTTTAACATAGGACCAGCATAATTTGTATGTGAATTCCTGTCTTCTCTTCTGATTCTGAATCAAGTAAATATATTACGTGTGTCGAATTGTCAATTTCAAAACCGGAAACATGAAATTTTACCTTTTATTGATGACAAATCATAGTTGAATAATATCAAGAGTACATAATGATAAGAGTTTGACAAGTCGTTGGTATGTCTAAAAGCCCGGCGGTTCCTTTTACCTTTAACGTCAAATATCAGCTCCCTGCTACAATATTCCAAAGTGATTCTAGAAATTTTTATGAAACTTTTAGGCAGGTTACACGTTTCCTCTAGGTAGAATTTTAAACTTTATTGTTGTATCATTGAGATACGTTCCACTAATGGATATAATACTCAAATGTTCTACTATTAGAACTAATGTAAGGTGTTTATAGAGTAATGATTAAAATTAGCGCACACGAACTGCGTAGGTCAGTCTCTAGAAGCACGGTTTCAAGCTTAGTTGCCATTAGTTGTAACTTTTTTGTATGGTTCTGTTGCAAACCAGCTGGCGGTTGGCTTAGGCGGACCGGTCTCAAACACTACCCAAAGCTAGCTAGTTTCTGAGTATATCCGTGCTTACTCTAACATTTTTAAAGTTAAACTTCACCTACATAAGCTTGTTAAAGTTTCCATTCATTGCTCTCTGTGCCATTCGCACGCGCCTTACTTCAATTACTATTTGGGATTATAGTCGGGCGGGACGGGAAAATGCTTGGTAGAAATAAGGCTCCTACTTTCCGTGTACGTCCTAGAAAACTCTGGTATGGACAAACTATTATATAACTAGTTTGGCATGCAGGATGTCCAGTAGAGCATTATAGCGTTTCTGTATCATTCGTGCTGCCTGTGAAAAACACAATTACTTTTTACCCGCGCATCAGGATAAAAACATGACGTAGAAAATACATAAATGACCCATGTTATCCCGCTGAGCACTAAT
The DNA here is from genome assembly GCA_030248195.1 of Trissonchulus latispiculum. Classification (NCBI taxonomy): domain Eukaryota; kingdom Metazoa; phylum Nematoda; class Enoplea; order Enoplida; family Ironidae; genus Trissonchulus; species Trissonchulus latispiculum. The sequence continues at coordinate 21,770 of JASAND010011465.1, forward strand.
GAAAGCTTGTTTCTATGTTTTTATAGTTAATATGACAAATTACCGAGAGTACATAAATAATAAGAGTGTGACAAGCGTCACCCTCTGTAATCAGCTAGCGAGCCATGCTCTGCGCGTTAACGCCAACGCCCCTCCCCCTAAAATTTACCGTACCTACCTAGTTAGTTTATATTACATATTATGTACTCTTGACATTATGTAACCTTGGAACGATGATGCAGCAAATTTTCATCCTTAAATATCTGATATATATTTTTGAACGAGAATCACAAAAGAAGCCACGCTTTTTAGTTTGAGACGACCAGAATTGCTCAGAACTGCATGTATGTCTCTTTAAAAATTGGGTGCTGTTTTCCTTGCTGATGGTCGAAATTGGCGGGGAAAAGTACATGTCAGTACTCGGCCTGGATAAACGATAGGAGACTGAATAATTCCATATAAATATTTTTTCACGGGTCTAAAGTAGTCCAGCTAGAACCAGACAGCGACAAATATACGAAAACACTTCCAACTTCATTGTTTTTCTTGATAGGACAAAAATAGGAATGCAGAAGATGAAAGTTTGATTTTTGTTTGTTTTCTAACAAACAAAATACCCTCCAAGCTAAAGCGACTGGGGTGGGGTGTGGTACCAAGCGAAAAAAACTGATATTTAACGTCTGGTATCCTATCGCACGTGTCAGAATGTCACGTGTCACGTGTTAGATTAATTATGCATTACTAATTGGAATAATTCCATATAAATATTCTTTCACATCTAGGAGTTCATCGCACGCATCAACATTTGGTTCAAACGGTTCAAATTCAAAATCAACAATGGTTCATTTAATCGTTGGCTCTCTCCTGTTTCGGACTAAGAAGGACAGGGCAGGGCCTTAGTGACTGAAGGACAGTCATTTTCTAGTATTTCTTAATGTACGTGCGCTATGCATTCATAAAGTTCGATCTCAAACGACAGTGAATTTTATTTTATATACTTTTGTTTTTAATATTTTTTATTTTTAATGGTTTCAGTTTTTTCAGGTACCTGTCAGAACAGTTGCAGGAGAAACTGGACCACTTTGCTGATGCCGTTTTTCAGGGTCTAATTAATCCGATTCCAAACAGTGCTAAAGTTATGTCAACTTCGGGAATCGAAGGCTGTCGCTTTATTATTAAGGTACAAAAGGTCTGAATAGACGTATCGGAATCCTTAAACACAAAAATCGTTGTCCAATAAAATATTTAGGTTATAGGGTTACGAAATAGATAGTAAACAAAATGCAGTCATCCCAAAACTGGTACGAGGAAACAAAGCTGGGACAACTTCAATTATTGCCAATGTAAAAAGTAGTCTTTGTTTTTCGCAGTCTCCGCTTTATTTTCTAGAACACTCAGTCGCCAAAATTGGTCCCTATCATTACCAGCAATATGAAGTCAAAGTCTAAGCAGATTCAAATGTAATTTTGATTTATTTCTAACTTTGTCATGTCATGTTGGTTGAAAGTTTGATCCTTTTGTTATTTTTAGTGAATGTGTCAGTGAAGGGCTACGAGCATTTTATTTTGTTAAATATTTGAGTACTTCAAACTTATTGTAGTCATCTAATTTTATTGCAATGTCAGCAGCAGTAAAACTGAAATTTATATGTTGAAACCTGCCTGCTTTTGTGATGTACTCCTATTGTATGTAGTCTAGGGAGGGGTGGTGTGGTTTCAGAACTGTCTTCCGATTTTTATTTTCTATTATTTTCTGAAATTTTTCTTACAGATCATGCTCAGAATATGTTGTTGGTGTTGGGGAGCTGGAAGACAGAGCGTCTGGAGAAACAGCGCTGGCATTGAGGATGCCATACAGCTGGATGTCAACGATGCGGATTTGGATGCCCGTGCCAACTCCAAACAGCTAGAGCCCACAATTTGAGAGAGATGCTTTTGGGAAGTAATATTGAGGGATCAGAAGCAGAACCAAATTTTTACATACACGCCTGTGTTTGCGAAACATTTTGAGTGGGTCTTTTCTGGGGGATAGTGCAGGTCCTGCTCAGAATAATTTCTTTCCCAACTGTTGGTGAGTTGGAAGACTCAGTTTACGGAGAAACTCATTACTGACTCGGAAAACCTATACAAAGTCAATCCTTGAATACCAGAAATTTTTCTGGCATAGCCCTGTTAACCAGAGAAAAACATTTTTATTCATACTAATTCGGAAATTTCGTATTGGGTTAGGTTTATGCTTAGACTTTAAATTAATGTGATTAATGTGTCCGTGATGCACATGAAGAGTTTTTAGTGTCCATACATTACGAGTTTGCTAGACTGAACTGAGTTCCGATACTTAACGAGGTACTTTTCATTTGTTCTATGTGAAGAACTTTACGACTCATCACGAGATTTATGAGATCATGAGACAACTTCAGGTTCATTACGATTCATTCCTTTTAGCACTTCATGTGAAAATGGAGGAAAACAAAAATAGGTTTATGTCTCAAATCATGGCTATTGCGGAAGGAAGAGCTGATTCTGTTATGGAATTAGTTCCAGGAATACAATGCTTAATCTATCAAATATCCTTGAACCAGATACTTGTGTGCCTATCCATGTCCCCCAACTTTAGTAGTCCCGGCGCAGTTCGCGTCCTTAAACAAATCCTCGTTTCCCGTTTCCTCGTAAACAAAAAAGTTCCGTTCAAATTATGTTAACCACATATAGCTCATATTCACTGCCGTTTTTATCTGAACAGAAGTGGAATGTATGCGGTGGATGTCATTGCCATCATGGCTAAGGGTAGCGGCTCCGGTAATGCCATTATCTGCCAAACTGACGCTGAATTTTCGGCGCTCAAAAAATTTGAGGACACGGATGGTGCCCTAGTGTACAGTCACAATATATTGCTTACAGGTAACGGTGAATGTTAAACATTTGGCAAGGTTTCACATCAGCAGCAATGCTGTTGCCTTTTTCTGGCTTGTCCAAATAGGAAAAGGCTGTGGCTTTGGGATAAAGTTTTCAGCTTTTCCAGCTGAATTCAAAGATAAACTCTTGCAACAACGGGTCATTCAGGTGGGGACCAGTATGGCTTTGAGGCCGGATATAAATCTTGTGGACATTGTGGTTCCAAGGAAGGTTTCAACAACTCAAGTCAATAGAGAATACGTATTTCTCGACTTATTTCCCAATTGCGGAATATATCAGGGTGGGGAAATCAGGCAGCATGATTGTGAAGACAAAACAGAACCGTCATTGACAGAACTAATATCCTAATTTTTGCAAATTTCAGAAGTCCAACCATTCAAAGCATCCTACAAGGTATTTCTTTCTGCTAGAGTCTAGTGTTGCCACGTTGTTTGCTGGTGCAGCCAGTGTGGCCAAGCCGAAATCTCCAGCACTTGAATCGACCAACCATAGGATATTTGTATGGTTTTTTAATAGAAAGACAACTTTCCGGAGGGGGGGGGGCTGGCCCGCGAGGGAACACATTTTGGCGAGGGTGTGAGGTAAAATATTTTCCAAACATTGCTGTATTTTGCAACTGACAGCTAATGAGCATAGCCAAGAGTACATAATATAAGAGTGTGGCAGTAGGCACACCTCTATTATCAGAGCAAAAATTATACTCTGCTCGCTAACGGACCACCCCCTTGCAAGGGGGGGTCACTTTTGCAATTGTTCGTCATCTCCAGTGTTACTCATTTTCACACTATGTTTTAGTCCCATTGGTCCGGGGAAACAAGACATTGCTTCTATCGTTCTGTCCAGGCCCTCAAAAGTGACCTCGACCTGTGACAAAACATAGGAAAATTGAAAAGTTAGGTTAAAAAAGTTTGTGGCAAAAAACTTTT
>JASAND010011469.1:0-39937 GCA_030248195.1 Trissonchulus latispiculum
GTAGTAGTAGTAGTAACACTTTATACACATGTTACCATACATTAACATAGGGTCGGGTCCTGGGGGGGGCTTGTCCCCAAAAGATTTTGAGGGGGCTTGTACCTTGAACAAAAATTTTCAGGGGGGCTTGTACCTCAAGAAAAAATTTGTAAAATTTTTCGAAAAATTAACGCTAATTTTATTAAAATTAGCAATTTTTTGTCAAAATTTGGAAAAAATCTTCAATTTTTTAAAAAAAATTTAAAATTTTGCCCAATTTTCCTGAAAAATTAAGCATGTTAGCTAAATTTTTTGAAATTGTACTGTAAAACCTAATTTTTTCCGGCTGTTTTTGGTTACCCCTTGGCCATTTTTTCGTTACCCCTTGTCCCCGACGGCGATAGGGCTTGTACCTTGTCCGGATTGGGGGGGCTTGGACCCCCCCAGATCCCCCCCCGCTGTGGAATATCAGTCAGTCAGATGAGTTAAGCCTAAGTCTAAGACTCTAAATTCACAGTAATCTATAGACTTTTACAGTAATTCTACAGTAACTCTACAGTATTTCTACAGTAATTTAATTTACAGTGTGAAGTTGGCAGTACATGTATAAAAACAGGTATATATTAGTTTTGGAAGGTAATTGTGATGAGAGAATTAACATTTGAAATGACAGATGTTTGAAATTACACTTTGACTTGATATCAATCAATCATTTTCTACTAATGTGTAGGGTTGGCTTTATCGATTGGGATGCACTATATAAGTCTCTGTGAGGAATTAGTTTTCGCAGTTGAGCTGGGGGATGGTGTAGTTGGGCTCCGCCATTATATCATTTTATGGCCAATTGTGTGGTTTGAGTAACCTCTTAAGCAAACGTTTGTTGAGTTTTGTATTGAACATTTGATGCTTATTTTGACAAAGTTTATGTGAGCTAATTTGGAGTTTAAATAAAGTTAACTTGTACTTTTCGTAGAACTAGGAGGAATTGCAGTAGGAAGAGGTTTTTAGCGTCGCACACCTTAGACCAGAACCTGCATTTAGTTTTCCAAATTATATGAAGTCCGGTCTTTATTTCGAGAAATACAAGAGCACATAGGACCAAACTTCACACCGCGTTAACCTATGCATGTTACTGTTTTTCTGTCTGCTTACGGTTATTTTTTGTTCTTTACACAACTTATTAAGACAAAACACTCACTTAAAAAACGATATATACCAAAATTGAAACGTTCCGATGCAAGTTTCGGTCCAAAGCTACTTGTCATTTAAAAATGTTTTGCGCCCTGGTCGGATTTACACGTATACTTTGTAGCATGGTTTTTAGTGCATTCACAAATATGTACGTTCATCGGCGGCAAGCTCTGAGTGTGCGACAAGTCGACAAGACGAGTGTCGAGCACGAGTGCTTTCCGCCCGACGAATTTAGAAAACTGCTAGTGTAAAACCGCGCTCCAATGTACATGTATAACGAACAAGGCATAAAACCTTTGTCTCCACGGTTAAAACTTAAGACGAATAAAATATTAATTTTACTGAGATAAGTACCCCGACTATATTGAACTACTTTTCATTCCAAAAATATGTACCTCGTGTTTAATAGCCATTAAAATGCAAAAATATAATTTTTATCGATGGAAGATCACATAGTGAATTACGTAATGTCCTTGCTAGCGTATTACAAATAATTTGTAGCACGATACACGCCACAGAGCGTGCTCTCATCTATATGCAGGAACTTTAGATGAAAAAATGAATATAAGTCTCTGATCAGAATTTAGAAGATAGATGCAATTGCTTTATCAAAACATTTAAAACAAGTAGTGCCCAAAATGGGCAATATTCCTTTGCTGAGAATTGTCTGAATTTTGGATTAATATTACTTGTACCCTGAGAAAGAGTGCTAGTGATGTTTCGTAAACAACTACAACTGCTATGTACAAGAGTGGCAACTAACTGGCATTTTGCTCTTGATAATCTACTGGTATATATGCCACTTCAACGCCCCTTTTCTGGCCCCCTCTGCAATTATACAGTCATCCACTTAGCCTACTTTTCAAAGCTTTAAACACGTTTCACCCAACCAGAGTTGCTTTGTTGCTAGCAAAGTTGCATTTATGCACCAGCAGCGTTGCTACAGTTTGTTACCATTAAATCACCTCAAATAGTTTGACACTTCTTGAAGTAGTTTTTATGTACAGAGCATGCGTTGAAGCAAAGATTCGCATTTTCACCAAATTATAACCAACGCGGAGCAGTAGTTTCGTTAACAGAGACTTTCATCTCACGTCTGAACTAATTTGCATAATGTGAAAGCAAAAAATGATGCATAGCTAGCCACACGTTGAAGATAGGCGCTTTTCAACTGCCAACACGCGAATATACACAAAACATACTAGATTCCCATATTAGGTATTCCGCTCCAGCGGAATAATAACCAGCGGAATAACTAGTTTGGAAAGTCAAGCATGTTCCATGACTTTTCTCGGTTTCATTATTTCTTAAAATTTCTGAGCGGCTGTGTTGCATTTAAATATATAGAAAGAACTTTCTACTCAATTTTTATATACGACATACGACAGACAAAAAGACAAATTATTAATTACACCTACACATTGGGAAAAGTTTCATTAGACATAAAAAATTAACCACACAGACATTAGATGTACCAGATATCTACGAAATTAATCTTTAAAGATTTCTATTACGGACATAACACAGTTGTATGGGCGGACCCAAGCCTACCTTAGTCCGGATAAGGTACAAACCCTACCGCCGTCGGGGAAAGAAGGAAAAAATAGCGAAAGGATAAGGAAAAAATGGCCAAGGGTAAGCGAAAATGGCCGAAAAATAAGCTTTCACGTTGAAGATTTAAGAGAATTTTGGCTTCGCCGGAATGTTTTAGTCAAATGTTTGAATTTTGATAAAAATTAATCGAAGTTTTGAAATGTTTTAGTCCAGTTTGCGTATGCATAATTCCTTCATATTCGGCACAATTTTAGAGACATGTGGGATTTATGTTTTTAACAAATATTAGGTCCGGGTATCACCAGATTTAATGTTTTTGATTCAGCCGGCAAAATTTTTAAAATTATCTTCGTTTCTGCAAGTTTAGGGTAGCATTGCTCTCCAACCGTTAGGGTTACAGCAAAGCTGATGTCTTAAATTGGGCAATACACATCCAAGCTATATGCTGCCCAATGTGTCTTTTCCTATTGTGCTAAAGCGTAGACGTTTTCATTGAGCTAGACAACAAGTAAACAATCTTTAAATATTTATGTCAGATGTCAAAAAAGTGGGGAGTCGGACCCATACATTAACATAGGGTCGGGTCCTGGGGGGGCTTGTCCCCAGAAAATTTTCAGGAGGGCTTGTACCTCAAGAATACATTTGTAAAAATTTTCGAAAAATTAACGCTAATTTTATTAAAATTTGCAAGAAATCTTCAATTTTTTGTAAAAATTTCAAAATTTTGCCCGATTTTCCTGAAAAATTAAACAATTTTGCAAAAAAATTCCGGCGGAGCCGGAAATTTTTTGGAATTTTAGTGTAAAAACTAATTTTTTCCGGCTATTTTTGCCCACCCCTTGGCCATTTTTTTGTTACCCCTTGTCCCCGATGGGGGTATGGCTTGTACCTTGTCCGGGTTGGGGGGAAGGGGGCTTGGACCCCCCGGATCCCCCCGCGTTAACCTATGGTCGGACCAATTTTCGTGCGTGTGCCTAATGAGCTACTGAAAGCCAACTAAGAACCAACGACCAAATATTTTTTGACCACGCGCATGGTGTATTTGCATGCAAAAACTGAAGCCGATCTAGCAAATTTGTGGAACTTCCACTTTATTCGCCCTCTCCTTAAGTTAGTGGAAATACAACGGACTAAGCATTTTTCTCACAAAATTTTGACAACGTCCATGTTCCATAAATGCATAATAAAATCCCATTCACAATCATTTGCGTGTCGTACAAAACTTCTAGTTCTACCGAGCGAGCGACGCGACTAACAGAGTATAATACAATACAATATAATAACGTGCAAATAGTGCAAACAACAATTGTAAGTTTAAACAAAATTTGTTTCAAAGCTATATATAGTAACCATACGTACTTGACACATTGAAAATTGACATGATTTGATCCCATTAGCTGAGCCCATTTAAGTTGCAGTGCTTTTGCGTGCATGGCTTTGAAGGCATCTCCTACGGAATCCTTCACATTTTCTACCGTCAATCTGTCCCAGAAATAGGTTCTTGGTCCAAAATCACAGCTACCATCAGGAAGCTGAGGAACCTCGCAGGCCTTGGAATGCTCTGAACAAGCAGCTGTTTCTACTTTCTGATCAACCCATGTTAAAGCTAAATCTCTAAAATAGAAATACATAAATTCAAATTAGGATATGATTGTTAATTCAAATTTCGCCAAGAAGACAAATACTTCAGATGTGACCGGTACTGAAAGTTAGCAATCCATGTGACGACCGATTGTAATTGCGCGCAATTTTCACCGAAACTCAAAATTGTCAGCGAAGCCTCTGGTTGTCCATAACCACGAAAAAGTTTTGCTGAATAAATAACTACAACAACAGCTGGTGTGGTGTTGTCAGTTCTAAAACCGATTTCATAGCAATGGCACTACATAGCACTGTGTTATGACTTTGTAGAACATACTTGTAAGAGGTTATTTAAATAATAAGGTATTAGTACGTAACAAGTGTGTGACTGAGATATTATAATTTTTAAACAAATACAGCGTGGTTACGTTTTGAGATTACATAATCTCATAAATTACGATAATAAAGAAAACAGCTGACTGAATTGACGGGCAGCTGACTCAAATTTCGAAATCTCTGGACTTCCCCAACTACCTTACCACTGCAGCCGAATCTATGCCTGCACGAAGGGGAAAAGCGCTACCATGTTAATATGAACAAGTGGCCCCAAAAAGGGGCAGTATTCCTTTATAGACCTTCTCTTTATTCAAATGCAAATTTGTATTTGTAGGAAGCTCCAGGTTTTGTTTACAATTTCACTTGCATTCCCTCATCAGGGAGATCATACCTAAGCTTGCCATGCCTGGCTGAACTTGTGATGTCCAGCGCAAGCTACCTATTTCACCAATGTGTAGCTCCCAAGCTATACTGGTGCTCAAAAACCTGCAACCGTTTATATTGCTGACAGTCGAAGACTGCGCGACTGCTCTCAGTTCTGTTCCTTAAATAGGTTCTAGACCTAATTTGCATAATCCAAATGCAAATGAATCTGACCTAAGCTAGCCCTGTGTTGAAGATAGGGCTTCCAAATGGAGAAATGACTCACTATGCACTAAACATATAAGTTTCCATTTTATACATTCCTGCTCCAGCAGGAATAAAAAGACTACCAACTTTCCCATAAAAAAGGAAGATTACATAGAACAATGCATTTCAGTGAGCGCGTGCGCTCTGTACATGTGCACTTTAGGGCCCATGTCAAGATAAAAGTTAGAACCCCCAGAACCCCCATCAGAAAAAGGTTCTCAAATTTTTTTCATGCGTTTGCATCCAGGACTTTGATTTGTACGTGACTACGTTGCGGATCCTTTCCTTCAGCAGGTACTTCAGCAGACATGATATGTTTATAATATGTATATATGTATCTCAGTCATCAAATTTGTAGCATATAACCGGGGTGTACTGGGGGGGGTCCTCCTGGCTTTTCTCAGAAACTTAGACTGAAAATTCTGTGTATGAAACATCCAATATCCACAATATGGGTATCAATCGAAAGCTGACGACAAGAGCAGCAAGTTCGTCCTTAATTTAAGCCCAGACAACGCGCACACTTTTCGGTACACCCGGACTCCAGAACCCTCAGAACTTCCAGCAAACATTTAAAACTAGACAGTAGAAGATCAAATCTCCTGAAAAAAATTTCAGAACCCCCAGAACCTCAAGAACCCCCATCAAAAATTTGAAACTAAATATATGTAGTCACGGATCAAATCTCTTCGAAAAGTTAAGAACCCCAAGAACCCCCAGAACCCCCATCAAAAAATGAAACTAACTATAGTTATAGATCAAATCTCTACAAAAAATTAAGAACCCCCAGAACCCCAAGAACCCCCATGAAAATAAAAGCTTCAAGAAAATCAAGTGGTAGATCAGAACGCATCAAAAAGTGACTTTTATCTTGACATGGGCCCACTTTAGTATGCAAATTAGGATTGTATTTGTCGTGAATACTTTTATATGTCCAGTAAAGTAGTCTCCACAATGGCATACTGTACTAATCCTCTCTCAAAGTGGGGAAGTGATCGCTGAATTCTGGCTGGAGAAGAGCAAATTTTATATTTTATTATTTTTAATTCAAGGTGAAGAAAAAAGGAAGAGCCGACCAGGTTTAGCGGTGAACCTACTTAAAAACTGAATTTATCATTTCACACACTCATCGTTATCTGGCAGAAGACATAATCTGCACAACAACTTTTGACCTTCCACAGCTGAGTACTCAGTGCATATTCACTTTACCTGTATGTTTTTCTGTTAAAGCTCGAAACAAGCAAGCCTGTTCATAGAAGGTTTTTGAGCAAGAGAGGTAATGTGTGGATGCCCAGTACGGGGGAGGGTACACTAACTACTCAGTTGTGGGAAGGGGGTTACTACTCACTAGGTATTTACTACATATTTCTGCTACATCAAGTTTTCTCTACATGCAAATTAAACATATATCGTACCTGCAACATCGTATTTTCATAGCACACTGCCCACAAGCCGGAGAAGGTTTGTAAGACTGTAGAAATAGCTCAAACTCCTCCAGGCTAAGTCCACCGAATTCTTCAATTTCTATTTCGTATCCTCCCAATCCTTCCTCTCCGTCGCCGCCACCTCCACCTCCACCTCCACCTAGTTGTCCAATCTCTTTGAAGAATTTTTCCAGAAAACTGCCAAAATCAATTCCTCCACCTCCACTGTATTCGTATACTTCGTAGTCCACAATTTCCTCAACAATTTCTTCATCGATTGCCTCCTCGATTGCTTCATCAATTTCTTCGATTTCTACTTCTACTTCTTCACCAATTTCTTCTTCGATGGCTTCCTCGATTGCTTCTTCGATAGCTTCATCGATTTCTGCTTCATCAATTTCGCCTTCTTCGATTGCCTCGTCAATAACCTCTTCGACGGCTGTATTGATTGCTTCTTCTACGGCTGCATCGATTTCTTCATCTTCTGTCAACGGATCATCAGAAAGTCTGACATCGCAAATATTCGGAATTCCTAAATTTGCGGCTATGCTGTTGAGGGTCTTTTGTAGGTCTGCAATATCTTTTTGAGTTACATTTCTATTTACAGTTCGCATAATTTGTTCAATCGTTTTGACTGTTTGGTTTAGAAGAGATATAGAGGCATTGGTTTGATTTTGAAAAACTTCTAGGGTATATCCGTCGATCGGGCGACTTGTATCGGATAATGACTGCCGCTTTCTTCGCCGCCTCCTTTCTGACATGGCCACCGAGGCTGACTGACGCTCAGGATCGTCAGAATGATAGGATGCCAAAAACCCTCCAGGGACTAAATTTTGAACTACCTTTGATTTTAGTGAGCCTTTCTTCGTAGCTGACTTTTTCTGACTTTTATTTTCCTTTGATTTTCGCGTCCTTTCTAGTTCACTTTGATCCAATAGATCTCTTCTGCGCCGTCGTGAGTTAGCCATTTTTGCCATTTTTCCTTTCATCTTTCCCTTCATTTTCCCCATTTTCGATTTAATCTTAATCTTCAGGGGATGTATTCCCTTGGATTTTAAGAAATCCACAAGTCTTTTCCGTTTCTCCATCAAAGGATTATCAAATATGGTATCAATAAACTCTCTCGGAAGCTGAAAATTAATTAAAAATATTAGAAACCTGTGATACGCATTTTACCTTGCAACCTGCATGGATGGCGCTATCTGGACCAATTTCATAGAAATCTTGCAACTTTAACTGTAAGTTCAAGTCGTCAGTGCCTCATAAATTTTTCCTTCGACTTGAGTAAATTATGTAATTAAGCAAGTTGCTAGACATGAAAACTTGTAAACACAAATTCAAGAGCGAGTTTTCAAAAAGTTTTAAAAATTAACCAAAAATGATAAAAATTCAAATATAAATTTCGAAAGCTAAAATAAATAGTTTGAAATTTACACCGTACTACGACAACATCCCAAAACTCTTGTCATGAAATTTCTCCAACAGATAGTAAAATTTGAAAAAATATCAGTTTGCTCAGTGAAAATTCATTCAGCTGCTTGCACCGCAAGTGAAAGTTTATATTGATCATTTTTATGAAAAGTTTTCTGACCGCAAGTTTTAGCCGACAAATTGTAACTGCAATTTAGGTGCAATTACGCAAGTATATACCACTAGAGGGTTTATGAAACACTTGACTTGTAAAGCCCGGTTCACGATGAAGTGCAATGTGCTTTGTGCTTTGTGCTTTCGTGCTTTGTGCTTTGATAGTTCACGATGGCGAGAAAGCACAGTGCTTTGTGCTTTGTGCTTTCTCGGTTCACGATGGTGAATGTGCTTTGTGCTTTTGTGCTTTTGTGCTTTTTTGGTGTGCTTTGAGTATCTTCAACAATGTTGAAGATTTTACTTCGCGCTTTTGTGCTCTGCAATCAAATTAAGCCAATCTTTCCGCTGATTGGCTGGAACAAAGAACAAGAAAAGATTAAGGAAAAGAGCTACAGTAGTCTTATAATTACTTAATAATTTTTGAGAAGACAGTGCCCACCAAAGTAAAAACATAAATAGTGGATAATTTCTATATCCGTCGCAATAAACACTTTTCAAAAATGAGTATTAAATTCCCTCATAGTCCTATGCGAATTAATTGAAAATTAGTTCGGAAAAGTATACACACAGGAATATTTTGTTATTTAATTTTTAAATAACTACAATTATAATTAGCTAATCTTAAAAGGTTTCGAAGTGTTTGTGATTTAGTTTTTGTATAATTCCCATATCACGTGTTTTGTGCTTTTCGTGACTGTGCTTTGTCATCGTGAACTATGTGTCTTCAGTCTCCTGAGCACAAAGCACAAAGAACTGTTTCCTGAGCACTGAGCACAAAGCAAAGACGGCAAAAGCACAAAGCACAAAAGACAAAGCACAAAGCAAAAAGCACTCCGTCGTGAACCGGGCTTAACTTGCACATGCAAGTTGCAACTTGCACATGCCGTTGCTTTCAAGTTTTATGAAACTGGCCTCAGGACTCAGGTCAGGTCCAGTAGTTTTATACTGAGCAAAGTCCGTTCATTATTACCTCCAATGTAACAAATTGCTTATCATTCGAAAGCGACGGACGAGACAAATTCAAGGACCTACAGATTACTAATTGACTAGAACCAGAGGTGACGAATGGGATTTTTTTCGAAGGGTCATCCCATCCAATCCCACTCGAAAATTTTTCTTTCCATCCCATCCCATCCCACTTGTTTACGGAGAATCAAATATAATCCCATATTATCCCACATCGGCTGAAACGTGAATACAAATTTAGGCACGTATTTATAAGTCCATTACCGCTTCATTTAACGAATATGTGTCTACATGAAGCCATTCAACTTGTAATTAGTATTATGCACTGTTTTTAGTTTCTTTCGAAAAATTTGAACAGACAAGCATATTAGCGGGTTGCCAAATCAAGAATCTCTTTGAATCTAGCGAAATTTGAACCGCGTTCAAGAAAGAAAACCTTTTAAGATATATCTAAAACCGGACATCTTTCTCCGTGTATTTTCAAAAATTTTAGCTTGGTAAGGGTCAGTAAGTAGTCTGATTGGTCAAATTCGTATGAGGGCGGAGCATTGTGACTTCTATTGTGAATGCTCTCGCGTGCTTTGACTTGACTTAACTTGACTTTAACTTTAACTTGACGTGACGTGACTGGACTTGACGTGACTTGACTTGGTGGCTGTGAACTAGGCTTAATGTAAAATGTTAAGCTCACAACTTTACTTTAACACTGAGCATAGGAAAAGCTGAATCGAAAAACGCTCATCGCCCCAAAACCCCTGTATGCAAGTTTTCAGTTAAATTTCTTCAAAGAATGTTTGAGTTCGTCTACCAAACTAAAATTTAAAATTTTTTAAAATTTTAAATTCATCAGCCTCCCATGCAAAATTTCAAAGTTATTGGTCAAAAATATAAATAAAGGTAGGGTTTTGAGGAAGCGCAACACATACTAGGCGGTTAGCTGAATATAGTGATAGCTGAGTTGGATATTTATCATTAAAGTAAAGTAGGCGGATATTCATAAATGAAATAAATAATAATCTAGTGTCCACCTCTTAGAGTTGCTTAGAAGAGGTTTTAATTGCAGTTGCAGTTTTAGTTGCCGATCCAAAATCATTTCAGCTTCTGTCGAAACTTTATCGTCGAAGAAAATTTTAACAGTTTCAGTTTTATTTAAGTTTCAGTCGGCAACACAAGATAATGTCGGTTTCAGTTTAAGTTTCAGTTAAGTTTCAGCCGTTTCAGTTTCAGTCCATTCAAGAATGGACCGTTTCTAGCGTGGAGGTTTCCTGTAAAGCATAATAGGAGGATTATTAAGCCTCCTCCTCACCCTCCTGCAGAATACCCAAATTTTAGTTTCAAATTGCTGGTTCTGTCGACTGATTAAAATTATTTTAGTTTCAGTTTCAGGTCTCTTGACTGAAACGGAAACCTTTACAGCCTATAAATAGTTTCAGTTTCAGTGACTGAAACATCACTAGCAGCTGTGAGCTAAAACGAATTGCGCTCGCGGAGCTGTTAATCACTCAGCAGTAGACTCGGAAAGTAACTAGTCAAATCCGATGTTGAAGTCTTGGCTCGGGCAAAAACAGCTCAATAATATTGATGCATCTGGACACTTTTATAGTTTTGAAAAATTGTCAATCGTTAAAATTGAAAATGCAAAATTTTGGTATTTCACTGTGAAAGCTCATTCAGTCCCAAATAATCCCACCATCCCATATGGGACGAGATCTGAATCCCATCCCATCCCATCCCATCCCATGGGATCCCATCCTATTCGTCAACACTGACTAGAACAAAATGCACGTAGACAGTTATGAAACTTGATTTCCTGCAATAAAGTAGCAGGTGCATTTAAAAAAAAAACTCAAGATGGCAATGCCCGCTGAATTGAATGGAGATATATGGCGTCTCTTCCCACTCCCGTTTAATTAATTTGATTTTCATTTTGCTGATTATTATAACGTGCAATACTTTCAATATATTTCAAGCAATACTTTCCTGATATTATGTGAATAGTAGGAATTTTGATTGATTAGTCCAGAAAGCGGGAACGACTTCTGGTGGTTTGACTGGAAATCAAAACCTCACAAAGCTTTATCATCGCTGGTTGCCAGCAAGTGCTTAGTTAATTATATTTCCCTCCTAACATCATTCACAATAAACAGTGTAGCAGTTAGCTAGTACTTACAATACATCCATTGTCAGCGGCTTCCTGAGTGAACAAGGCTTTGCTGTCAAGGATGCTGCTGTCCGGAGAAGGGCAACTTGTCCAATCGGACCATCCGTCGCATTGTGTTGGGTCCAAGCCTGACCTATCCGGAGGTTCAAGTATCAGTGTTGGAGCTCCAAACGCAATCGTTCCAATCTCTAAATTTTTCAAAACTTAAGCGATGTACTAGAGTGCACATGAAAAGTAATGTGAGCTGTGAGGTCGTAACGTAAGCATGGAAGATTTGAACTGACCTTAAATGCGAACTCGCCTCCCATCCATGAACACTTCAAGATTCCATTGATGCGAACATTACAATGCCTATTTTTGAGCTTGCAAGTTTAGCTGATTAATTTAATCACTTTAAGTGTACGACATAACTAATTAAAATCTAACTTCATTATATACTTATATTTTTAAATTTCCTTTTTGGACTTTAATCATATAGTACACGGAAACTACAATTACCTGAAGATCAAATTTAAAGATAAGAGAACAAGTTTATAAACTGCCGTACACAACCTTTGTTCAAACTTGCAGGTCAGACCAGCTAGACGAACATGACGGACGGAGTGGGTATGTTAGACAATTCCTTATATATACTACGTAATTTGGTTGCTGGCAGAACTGTTGGTTGTCCCAAAATTTTATGTGCAAAGTGCAAGTAACTATTATTTATGTCCCCTCCTAAGGAAAACGGTGCAATCTCGTTATTCACATATCGTGGTCCTCATAGAATGGCACAGAATTGGGAATGGAAATAGAATGTTTCTTAATAGCAGATAATAGCAGAAAAAGATGAAAAGGTTGCTTTACTTATTAGCATACTTTTATTCTCATAAGCAATCTTTAAAATGTTTCACGCATTACAAATTTGCGAATCTTTGCGAAGTTTTGGGAATGTTTAAACTAATTCTTTCCTCACTTTAATGGTTAGCGAAATGGTCTGCCTCGAACATTTACACTCACCAATAAGTATGAACAAACTTAGAACAGCCTGGATGCAGCTCAACATATTGGGGCTAACAACTTCAAAAGTTTTGGCAAACTAATTTGAAAGATGACATCCGTATCAAGTCCGACTGAAAGTATGCTCAATCTTGATCAGAACACGTTTACAATTAAATAATAATTTCATTCCAAATTCATCCATGCGTTCATAAGCTGCTTCAATGCCTAATCCTTCAAATTAGTTATTTTCGATATTTTTTGAGATTTAAACATTTTTAATCTCTAATCTCTCTAGATTACAAAGTAATTATTCAGCTAGTTGAGGCAAACGGAAGTGCAGTTTTCCAAGTGACGCTGCTATCCAGTAAAACATCATAAGCAGAATGCAGATGTTGAGTATCACCAAGAGTACATAATGGAAGGTTGGCACTTGCCCCCAACGAAGGTTGCCATCAACTGTGTAAAGCATGTGTAATCAACTTGCTGTAATGATCTTAGTAGTTGAATCTTAATGTTTCGTTATGTCAAGGAATCACCACCTTAAGCACTACTGGTTTTAGACTCAAAGTGGATAGAGGCTGAGAGAGTAGCGCGGTCGGCTGTCACTCTTCCTCAGCAGGACTGGATTTCTAGCACTAACAGCGTAGCGAACAGATGAAACGACTCTGGGTCACCTATTAGATACATCGGACCAGCCTGGTTTTGGTCTCCCAACCTGGGATTTGTCCGCGTTAGGTGGTGAGTTCGATTTCTCCAAGCTCCGTTTCCCTTTAAGGTCGCACTTCCCTTACATTCAGTCCACTTTGGAAAGCTATAAATTACTCAATATTGAGAGCTATGAATGGAGCGACATATCAAAATGAAGCTCTACATCTTCTGCGTCGTTTGATATCATAGAAACGTGTCTATCTAGTTTGGATTTTTCGCAAACGTACCAAATGCGGCCTCAATTTTTGACCAAAATTTTCTCTGAAAAAATTTTAAGCAACAAGAAAATGATCGTATCCAATGTGTTTATAAGATAATTTGCCAGAGACGGTTTTTTGATTTTGCCAAAATATCATTTCAGTATGCAGAAATTGAGCATTTGCTGAAAATTTGGCATTTTATCCAACTTTGAAAAATCATTGCTCTTGATTGGAGGCTGATAAACAGAAAAACAAAAAATCGCCCCGGGCAAATTGTCCAAACATACTGTGTGCAAAATATCTTTTAGATCCACCCATTGGTTATGGAGCAATCTTCGGTCAAAAAATTTTGGCCGCAATTTGGCGAAATCAGTTATTCGACCAGAACTTTAGGCTCATTCAGTGTACAGGGATCTAATTAACCTAATTTGTGCCTCTTTTAAAGCTCTTTCATTTGAGTATAAACTTGTCTACGCTTGTAGTGTACACTAGCTCCAATTCGACAAAACCTGTTTTCAGCAAGATCGTGTCAAAAATAACCAAATTTCGAGCAAAAATTGATCAAAAATTCACTGCTCAAAAACGATAAGAGCTAGAGACTTATGTCTAAAAGCTAAGTTGTAGAGCTCATAATAAGCTTTAAAATGATTATAGTCGCTGGGCATAATTTTCTATATATAGTTCTAGAACTTCAAATTTCTGTTTCTCACTGTACATGTACGTTATGAAGCTGGCGTTTTCGCAGGACATTTATTATCATTCCCGATGTATTTTCTAAAAATGTGAATGAATCGGGCAATAATTGCACTTTCTCCAACCATATCTGCACGTATTAAGGGGAGCACGACCTTAAGGCGTCCTTTAAGTGCTCAACAGAAGGCCACAGATCGGTACCTTTCGGAATCAGCCAAAAGATCAACACCTCTTGTTCAGTACAACTGTCGCACTCCCAGGAGAAAATTTGAGCACGAAGTTCTCGGTGCTTGGTATAGCCTAGTAAACTCCCTAAATCACGTGGTCCACGTTCCAAGGACGCAGACAACCACAAACTACAATTGGATGAAACAAACTAAGAGTTTCTTCGCTCAAATGCTGAAATGCCTCTAGCTCGAAACAGACAGTCAACTCTGCACCATAACTCTCGCACTTTAATTCACATTTCGACAAGACTTGTAGAACCTCTGCTGCTAACGTGATATATTAGCCAAATCCAAACTAAAGCACTAATCAAAGCCAAACTGATCCCTAACCTAAGTCCTAAGATTCCAGCATAACGATATCGAAGACAAGAACGATGCTGACGGCTGACGTCTAACTGCTAGGAAGACTAAAAATAATCTCATATTTTGAAATCCAATGCAACTGTTAACCCAATCACAGTGGTGATCAAAGTTATCCACACACTTATTACAGGACTTGCAGTGTTTAGTTGTAATGTGACGTTGGTAAGACAGATAGCACAGTAACCCTGGAATGAGATTACGTGTGGATTGTCTGCAGATCTCACAAATCGGGGCCTTAATTCCGTGTAAACCGACTTGATCACAGCCGGATCTGCAGAATCCGAAATTGTAACTGAACCTTTTGTCACTGTAACCGCAAGACAAAGGAGACCACGGCTAAAGCACATGATCAATCGACCCTCAGCTGATTCCACAGAGAAGCAAAGCAAACCAATGCATAAAAATGACACCAAAAATATCAACACCCAAGCCGTCAACTGGTAGGGGTTAGGAGGCCACGAAATTCCGTTTCGTCGAGCTGGATTCTAATTCCAGTAGAATCACGACCAGTTAGTTTATTGTTTACAAGGTTAGGTTGATTTATAGGATGGCATGCTAATAGTAGTTCTTTTCTTTAAGTCTGTTTTAGTTAAGACAGTGAAGGTTAAAATTCTTGGTTCACTATAAATGTTTTCTCAAATTAGCTTGCAACTGTCCGAATAGCAAGTTAGCTGGCTTCAAGAATGTGGAATTTGTTTTCTTCTTTCTCAACGGTGTTCGATGTAATTGCTTTAGAGCTGAGTCGAAAACAAAAGGTGGAAGCAGACGACATCAAAGTTTTTTGTGTCTTAATAAATAGACCGAAATACGAAAATGTCATGAAAATTAAAGGTGAAAAATAGACTTTTAATAGAAAAACTTTGCTAAAATAAAAGATTTTGCGAATATTTAAATAACAAGACATTTAAGTAAGTAGATGCCCGACTCCACCCAGGCATTTGGCCAAATGTGTAGGCAGAGTGCTCAAGAATTAGTACTGACAATACTTCTAGGCTAAAAGTTATGTTTTGGGGATTGAAGAAGCCATCTCCCATTGATTGTGGGCTCACACTCACACAAAATCGGGTGGTGTATATTTTTAAAAACATTTTTATGATTTTTGTGTAAAAACTACCAAAACTCGCTAAAAAATGACTGATGTTATGTGTCTTTGAATTTTTTCGGCTTATTGGGGAGGTCAAAGTTTATGGGGGGTATTTTGGAGGGGGCTTGAATGATGAAGCTTTTAATGAGGGCGGGCCCCCACCCATAGTAGAAGTATTGCGTCATCTGTCCAGGCGCGTTTTGTGTAACTGAATTGTGTTATATTTGTCCAGGCGCATCGCTAAAGGCCTGAAATGGTCAGGTGTTTCAGCAAATGACTAATTTGTGCAAACTGTCTACGACATATATAAAAAACATAAAAGCAACTGTTTTACTTAAAAAATTACATGAAACTAGTGACAACTACAGTATGTTTTGTTCTAATTTACTTTTCCTTGTTTTCCATGTTCCTTTTTCATTTCCACACAGGCACATTTTGCAGAGTGTCTGCTCTGTTACTCATCTAAAACACGGTTCTTATGTATTTCAAATGCTAAACTATAATATCGTCGTTAAAATATAAAAATCAATACAGCTGCAGAGTCTCTGAAAATTCCATGGAATCTGTAATTGTGGAAAATTGTGGATTCACAACTAAACTCCATCAGTGCCTTCTCTTCCTTCCGTTCCCCACCAGTTCCTTCCCCTCCATCGGTGCCCTCATCTACTTCTTCTGTAGTTGCACCTCGGATTCAACACATATTTCCCCTTCATCCACTGCATCTGCCTTATACTTACTGCTTTCACCTTCGTTTTCTTCCATTCCATCGCCGGATAAGCATATCATAGTCCCATCTGCAGCTACTGTTGGAGTAGTGTCCGAACAGCAACAAAAGCAGATACCTTCAGCGCTAAATAAATACTACTAAATTAGTAAATTAATTTGAAGCCGGCATGTTTTTACACTACTTGCATAACCTTTTCTGTCATCCACCACCTACAGCAGGGAGATGTTGTTGTTAAAGATATTAAATAAAAGCAAACTTGTAAGTGACGTTCTATGGCAACATTTAATGTACTGGTTTCCTTTCGGGTATTTTTGACTCATACGGCTTGAATCCTTCACGTAAATGGTTAAAACTTACGAAATAACCTATTTCCGTGCTCTTTAACATTCTGGGACTAGTCCCGTATTTTTAGGCCAAAAGATAAAAATGTTTTGGGTTTTGGCCTTAGGCTCCCAGTAAGTAGACAAGACACGAGATTGCCATGGCTGGAAAGAGGGCACGAAAATGAACATTTTTGCTCTTACAACTTTTGAGCTATCTCCAGTGGTTAAGTCGGTATAAGCAAAAAACTGTTTTTTGGGTCAAAACATGGTCATTTTTGAGGAAATCAGTTTTTTCAAAATTACTGCCAGATGTTAAGGACAAAGTTGGCTTATTTATACTCAATCGATACAGCGTCCAAATGCCCATTTTATGAATGCCTATTAGCCGGAATTTACTGCTTTCAGCTAGAGATTTGGTCGAAAAATCATTTTGGCAAAACTGCGATTATTTTGTTTCGAACATCGATTTCTCAAAAACTACTCGACAGATTTCGGAAATTTTTGGCAAAATGAGAATTCGTACTTGTGCGGAGGGACGTTTTTCTTTGTTTGGGCTAAAACGTATCGAGTGACAAGAAAACTCAATGCGAAGTTGCGAAATTTCGTGTTACCATGCATTTAGCCGATTTTCTCGACCGTTAAGACTTCTGGAGCCAAATCCAAAAAACGTCCCTCGGTCCATATGTCCTTCATATAATGGGACAAAAGGAACTTTTGGCCGATTCTTCAGTTTTGAGAAATCGATGTTCAAAGATTTTTGGGGTATATTCTTCATGTTAGATGTCAGTATGTTAAAAAATTTCTGTTATTTTTTGCTACTTTTGCCAGTTTCGTAAGCTCATGTGAATGTACAGAGAATAAGCTTTAAAACAGTGTATAAAGCTCTTTCCAACTCCCAAAATTGCGGAAGTTGTAGCGGTTCAAAATTACTAAAAAAGCACTGCACAAAAGGAAACCAGCACCTTAAAACTCTGTGAACAGTCAATTTTTATTCCTGCTGGAGCAGGAATGTATAAAGAGGAGACTTGTATGTTCAGTGCACTGTGAGTCATTTCTCTATTAAGAAGCCCTATCTTCAACACAGGGCTAGCTTAGGTCAAATTTTTTTGCACTCGGATTATGCAAATTAGGTTTTGGAGCCTATTTAAGCGGCAGAACTGAGAGCCTTCGCGCAGTCTTCGGCTGTCAGCAATCTCAACGATTGCAGATTTTTGGGCAACAATGTAGCTTGGGAGCTACCATGGTGCATTAGGCAATTAGATAAGGTACTAGCTTGCGCTGGACCTCACAAGTTCAGCCAAATAATGGCATGGCAAGCATAGGCCTGACTCCCTGATGACAATAGAGTTCATTAAGAATTGGGGAAAAATTAAGCAGCAGAGTGAAATGTAATAGAAATTTTGTGCACAAAACTTTTGTTTCCTTTTTATTTGTAAGAAGTAAGTTTATCAGCTGTACTGCTGAACCCGATGATGTTAATTAATTGTACTGTGCTATGCTGAGGAAAGTCTGGTCTGATAAGAAAGCAATAACATTTAGTGACATATTTTAAATGATGACAGTAGTTCAATAGGTTTGGTACACTTACGCAGAATCCACTAATGCAGAAAAGATTTCAAAACTCGAGATTCCACTTACGCAGAATGACTTTGTGCAAATCTGAGGTTTCCACTTACGCAGAAATGAGAACAAGAGGTTTATGGTTCCCATAAACAGGGTTGACGAAGCTTTCAACCACTGCATTGCCCCTCTTATGTCTGCTTTGCCAGCCGCCCAAACATCTATGGATTATTTGGAAGAAACTTGGAATCACTTCGAAAACGATGGTTTCCGCACCAACAATCATTTGGAAGGTTGGCATGGGAAGATAGTTAGTAGTAGTTGCCAAAGCTCATCCAAATTCCCAATATTTATGAACTACTAAATGTTTTGAAAACAGAACAGGCTGCCAATGAAACCACCATGCAAATGTTGCGGAACTCCACAGGGAACTAGGTATAGATTCGTCAACAGTCGCTTGCGACGTTACAAGGACGAATTTGAGGCAAGAACCAGAGATTTACTTAATTACATGGACTGTGTTCAAATTTGTTGAAATATCAGGCTAACTTAATGTTGTTTTGGTGTTGCTGCTGTTGCTAATTTTGTTTTGTTGTTTCTGTTGTTATTGCTGTATTGCTGTTGTTGTTGTTTTATTGATGTTGTTCCGTCGCTCAAAGCTTTTCAAAACTTAGCTAAATTCCTTGTGTTGGTTGGAAAGTTCCTAAAAAGTTTCTAGAAGATTAGGATTACATATAATTTGAAATGTCTCCTGAAAATTAAACAAGATGTCTATGTATATGTATACATATATAGTACTTAAAATAATTTGACAAGGGAAATTATCAAAGAAACTTGTAACTTGTCCTGTTTTATCGAAACTTTATCTCAACAAATTTGTTTTATTTTGAACTCAAATTACGGTAAATATCTGCTGTAGACGGGGTTTCTGCGTAAGTGGAAACTTGAGTTTTGTTCTTTCTGCGTAAGTGGAAACATGAGTTTTGACAGTGACCTGAAACTGAGAACAAAGGTTCTGCGTAAGTGGATTCTGCGTAAGTGGAATACACCGTTCAATATCAAAGGAAATCAAGGTAATTCCAGTGAAATTGTAAACAAAATCTGCAACTTCCAACGCTTAAAAGATCTTCCGACAAAGACTATTCTGCAATTGAATAAAAACAGGTCTACAAAGGAATTCTGCCCCTTTTGGGGCCTACTTGTTATTATACCGCCGGAGGCGGTATAACTTGTAATGGGTTGACCCATCTGAATTCCTAAACTAAAATTCTAAAACCTATCAATCACAATTAGTCACATTTTACCAAGGAACTGTCCAGCATCGTTCCCAGGGATCAGTAGAAACGTTCCAAGAACCATAGCTTAACTTCGCTGGCATGGCCGCTGTTTCCCGACAACCAGCACAACGTTTCGCCATGTCTTCTACTTGTTGGTCAATTGACGACCACCAAACATGAAGTCGAACTAAAGACTTCATTCTTACCACCCCAGGATGACCAAAATGAAGCTCCAGGAAGTAAGACCACGGGGATTGAGGCACTATCACTCGGTTGTTCCAAAACAGACAGTATTTGTGAATGCTGAACTCATGCTTCTTTCTAAAGACAGGCTGAAATCCCGGATCCACCTTGTTAACATGGGGTCAGCCATTTCGGAAAAACTTGATCACTGCCAAGCCAATTATTCTTTATCTTTACTTGTTTCTAGAGCGATTTGCTCTAACGTGCAAGGAAATCGATAAACTGATCACAAAATGTATGAAACACGCCGAGGGCTTCTTCCGTCACCGAGGCACCACCTGTTATGGGAAGTCTGGATAACGCGTCCGCGTTACTGTTAGCTTCTGTCGGACGGAATTCAATTTGGTATTGGTGCTCTTTCAATTTTATCGCCCATCTATGCAACCTTCCCATGGCTACTGGACTGGCTCCGACTGGGGTGAAGATGTGTTGAAGATAGCCAAAGGCTTATGATCAGTCACCAGCAGAAAGTTCCGCCCAAACATAAAGTCATGATATCTGGTTAAACCAAAGATAATCGCCATACCTTCTTTCTCAATTTGAGAGTAACTCTTCTCGGCGGCGTTCAATGCACGAGAAGCATATGCCACAGGCCGTTCAGAACCATCTGGCAGTTTGTGTGAAATAACTGCACCAACTCCGGTAGAACTAGCGCCACATACCAACATGAATGGTGCGATCTTATCAGCACCGAAGATTCTAACAGCAGCTTAATTTATTGAAAGGCTTTGGTGCAACTGGCATCCCAAGCCCAGGCAACTCCCTTTTGACGTAATCTATTTATGGGAGCAACAACCGTCGAGAAATTGGTGACAAAATTTGAGTAATAGTTTGCCAACCCAAGACAGGCTGTCTGAATGGCTTTCTGCAAAGTCAATTCTGTTTCAGCCACTAGCCGTCTTTGAATTTGTTCAAACTTCCACACACCAATCGATCTCCAAGAGAGTCTTCCAGATATTTAAAATTACAAAACTGCGCACGGGACCGCAATTTTGCAATAAACTCCGTCACAGTTTCGCCTTTCTGCTGTTTAGTGGAATCAAGAATACATAATACATAAGCGTATGACAGCTGGCATACTCGATGTATAATCAGCTTGACACATCCTCTGCACGTTAACGGCTGACCCCCGTACCCAGTCGAAACAGAGGTACGCTCACTCGCTCTATGCTTGTGTGCTAAAGGTCGAGTGCGCGAGCTTTGTGTCTGTTCAGAGCTTTAGAACAAATGCATAGCGGCCAATTATTTTGAAGTGAAGGGTCAATTTGCGGGGGGGGGGGGGTGGGTGGGGGCAGCCGTTAGCGTGTAGAGAATGTGTGACGCTTATAACAAATAGAGCTTGACAGCTGTCATACTCTTATGCATGATGTACTCTTGGTGGAATTAAACTTAAATCGTTCTGCTATAATGTTCAATTTTGGTTGGAAATGATGTTTCATTGCTGACATAAGGCGGTCAAGGGCCAAATTCATCGAAATTCACCCCTTTCCGGGGCTACCAAACTTTTTAGCAAGCTGCAGTTTTCTTACCCCAGTGCTGTTAAAATGTTGCTCTGTTTTTATTGTCTGTGACAACGTCTGTGACCAGGCAATACATCTCAAATCGTTCAGCATAATCATCGCCTCTTTCCCCTTGGGGATTAAAGGAATCCAAACTAAGAGAAGTCCCCGTCGCCATTTGCCAGCTAGCAACTATACTAAGCTAAGCGGCCATACCACTTAACAACACTAACAGATTAAATCTCAACTATTCCTATACAAATTGACTTTAATATTCATCAGTTGTTACGGATATTAAAAAGAAACAAGCAAGAGTTTGAAGCAAGATTGGTAGTGTTTAGTGTAGCATTTAGTCGAAGACCGCAAACTGTTACCTACGGTAACAGTGAACCAGCAGCGGTCAAACAATTCTTCTTTGTATGTGTGAACATGTTCCTTAGTGGATCAAGCACGAAGCAACAATATAGAAAAATAGACCCATCAGGTTTTGCAGCATGGATGTGCAGCATTGATGTGCAGCTTTTTAATTAGGCTTAACTTGTTCTAAGCTTACTGATTATAGAACTTAAAATTTTGTGAACTAAATGAATAATGTGAATAATTCGTCAGTGAAAAATCTAAAGTTAAAAGCAACTGTACTGTACATGTACATATAGTGAAATTGCTCGCCTTGCGCATCCTAAGTTGCGGTAGTACAAAAATATGAAATATCATCGTACGTGTGCTTTTGCAAAGAAACAAAAGGTTAAGCATGTCTGCAAGTGAGCAAGAATAAAACCACA
The DNA here is from genome assembly GCA_030248195.1 of Trissonchulus latispiculum. Lineage (NCBI taxonomy): Eukaryota > Metazoa > Nematoda > Enoplea > Enoplida > Ironidae > Trissonchulus > Trissonchulus latispiculum. Next base: position 22,074 of record JASAND010011469.1, read on the forward strand.
AAAATATAAAAAAGCAAATAAAACATACCCTACCAGGGAGAGCAGGTGTGTAAATGCTGAGAGCACGATGATAAATGACAAATGCGCAACAGGAACTAAGTTAGTTTTAGAATTTATGCTCGTAGTAAAACTAAAGACTAAGACTACGGATTCGTGAGATTCGGAATCCCCTAGTATGTGTATGAGTGTGGGGCCAGAGTATTGCTCCCGGAGTCCTACGGCGGAGGAATGAGACAAATGTTTAACTTTTCCGGCGTTTTCTAAAAGTGTTTTATCTATACTAGTTGCTAGGGTACATAAAATAACCTTTATTTTAACCTTGCCCGGAGGCCGCGGCGAGGGCGCGCGTTTCAAAAGAGGGGGTTATCTGTGGAATATTTCATATTTTCACTCCAACCACAACTACACTACAACGACTACAACTTATCGAAATTACCGAAATGTAAAACTATCTTCATGAACAGTAAATGAAAATTTCTCTTCTTGTGTAAAGACAGTTTCTGTAGCTAATTTCTCGAGCTCAGTACCCGAGCAAGGGTTGTGGATTCCAGTAAAACTTAACTTACTAGGCTTATACATCCTGGTGAATTGGGATATACGTATATGACACGGAAGGAACTACTAGTTAAGTGGGTCCACTCAATTTCTGCCCCCGCCAAGGCGGAATTTTCTGGAGGGGGGATAAAAAATTGTTAACTCTCCCTCCTTCGCGGAGGCGGAAAGACGAACTCTTTTGAACGCAAAAGTTAAATTTACTGATTGTTGCTTAACTCGCAGGAATCAACTGCGGTTAAAACTTATGATTTTGAATTTTCCGGATATCTGGGGTGCTGCCGGGGGTTGCGGACAAACTGACATTGACTACCATTATATCGACATCGAACACTGAAGACGCCCAATAAAGGCTCGGGCATATAAAGTAAATCCGGCGCAAAAACGAATTATGGATGAAAAACTTGCGGCCTGGCTTGAACAAGGTCTCATACAGCCATCTCTGAGCCCCTGAGCTTCACCCATTATTCTAGTGGCCAAGGGGGATTGCAGACTATGTGTCAACTATCGTAAATTAAATGCCACAACTAAAAGGGATAGTTATCATATCCCCTATATTCATGGACTCTTTGAATCGATTTTGGGACATTTTCAAAATTGGACATGGCTTCTGGCTTTCTTCAAATCCCTATTTACCTCCCGGACCGCGAAAAAAACGGCCTTTATCACATATTCTGGGCTGTATAAGTTCAACGTTATGCCGTTTGGGCTCTGTGCCACCTCTACCTTTCAACGTATTATAGATCGAATTATAAAGGGTTCACGCCACGGTAAACATTGACGATATTCTGATTTCAAGCGAGTCCGGAATTGACCATTGGGATAATCTTGCGATATTTTTGCGTTGTTCTTGAGAGCGCATCATTTTGAAACCTTCAAAATGCGAGATTGAAAAAACTTCAATGCCCATGTACTGTCCGTGTTTGGAATTTCTACGGACCTGGAAAAAATTCGAGTTGTTAAAGAATTTTCAGTACCCCAAACTGTAAAGGATGTGCAGAGTTACTTGGGCCTACCTGGCTACTATAGACGTGTCGTCCCTAATGTTTCTAAAATTGCACATCCTCTCAATCCTATGCTCAAAAAGGATGCGGAATTCGTGTGGAACGGTGCTTGCCAAGGTATGTCCGAGACTTTTAAAGAAAAATTGATTACGGATCGGGTATTGTTGGTATACCCAGATTTTTCAAAACGTTTCACTCTGGCTACGGATGCTAGTTTCCAGGGGATCGAGGCCGTCCTATAGCAGGCGAACGACCAAGGTAAGCTTCATCTGGTTGCGTACGCCGCGCTGACCACTGCAAAGCATTACCATGTTACGGAATTGGGGGCCTTGGGAATCTTTTTTGGAATTTCCTATTGTTACCACTACTTAATTTTGTATGAAGTTGACGTTAGAACAGATCATAAGGTTCTTGAATATATACTGGGCGACCAAGTAGCGCCAAAATGGTCCTTGGTCGAATAGCTCGTTGGAGGTCCTTTTTGCGCTCTATTAGGTTTCGAGTCATTCAGTGCCCTGGTGTTACGAATGGTGCTCCGGATGCTATGTCTCGTAATTCGCCTGCCGTGGCCGGATTTTTTGCGATTACCAACCTAGAAGACGAATATGACGGAACGGAAGACCCACTCGCATCCGAGGCTGGACTTGAAGATTGGAAACAAGCACTGCACTTGGACCCTTTTGCAGCGAACATGCTAAATTTTCTATAAAATAAGGTTCTTCCCCTAGACCCTGTAGAGGCCTATAATATACCTAAGACCTCTTCTAATTATTATAACGAGAACGGAATACTACAATTGAGTCTTAAATTTAAACTCCGTGACCCGCTCAAGTTAATAGTAGTTCCAAAAGATTGTCGTGTCCGTATTTGATGAATGTCACAATACCCTGTTTGCCATAACGGGAGGGACCGTACCCAAGGAATGATTGCGGGTAAGTAATTTTGGGAAGCTTTAACACAGGATGTAAATCATAGATATGTGCCAAGTATGCGCCGCTTGCAATCTGCAGCCCCTTAAGGCCCCTTTTGTGCAGCGCTTTTGTGGTGATATTTTGAAACGCTGAAACGCTATAACTTTCGCAATTTCGGGAGTTGGAAAGAGCTTTATACATCGTTTTAAAGCCTATTATTTGTAAATTCACATGAGGTTAGGAAACTGGCAAAATTAGGAAAAATAGCAGAGATTTTCTGACATGTTCACATCTAACAGGATGAATATAGACCAAACATTTTTGAACATCGATTTGTCAAAACTGAAGCATCGGCCAAAAGTTTTTTCTGTGCCATGATGTGAAGCTGATATGGGCCGAGGGACGTTTTGTTGGTTTTGGCTCAACAGGTCTTAACGATCGAGAAAATCGGCCAAATGCACGGTAAAAAGAAATTACGCAACTTCTCAGCCAAATATCTAGCTTAAGTCCGGCTAATAGGCATTCATAATATGGCATTTGAACGCTGTATCGATTGAGTATAAACGCCAACTTTGTCCTTAGCATGTGGCAGTAATTTCGAAAAACTGATTTCCTCAAAAATGGCCCATTTTTGACCCTCAAAACAGTTTTTTCCTTATACTGACTTAACAATTGGAGATAGCTCGAAGGTTGTAAAAGCAAAAATGTTCATTTTCGTACCCTGTTTCCAGCCATCACAACCAATCCCGTGTCTTCTCCTGGGAGCCTAAGGCCTAAAACCAAAACTTTCTTATCTTTTGGCCTAAACATGCGGGACTGGTCCCATAATGTTAAAGAGCACGGAAATAGGTTATTTCTTAAGCTTTAGCCATTTACGTAAAGGATTAAAGCCGTATGAGTCAAAAATACCCGAAAGGAAACCAGCACCTTAAACATAAAGCCTGGATGTGCTTTTTCACTCCGGTGGAAGCTCCCTTTGAGAGACTTTCCATGGACGTGATGCATGCCCGACGCCTTCTGCTGAAAATTCTAAAGTACTAGTAGTGGTTGATATTTTTACGCGTTGGGGGTGGGCTTTCCCTATGCGAAACGAACAAACCCACAACAAACATTTTGCTGAAAATATCATTGCAGTCCATGGCGCCCCTAGAGAAATTCTTACAGATTGGATTTCCCCTTTTGTTTGCCCTGTGTAAGCTTATGAATTTAATAAATTTTGTAGATTTATATAAACTTTTGGGAACTAAAAAGGTACGTAATACGGCCTACCACCCCCAGACTAATGGAGTATGCGCACATCTGAATAGAACTCTGAAGGGACTAATATAATTATTAATTATATTAATATATAATTATAATTGGTTATTATATAATTATAATTGGGGCACGCTCAATTACTTTAGCGGAACCAGATCTTACTACCCTCGCCCCCCCTGGCTTGATATCCTATACCGATGTTCGTGACAAGCCTGTTCAAGTAGTTGATCCAATTTTCATCCGCGAATGCCATTACAATAGTATAGCAAAACACTTTAGGGGAGAATATCTGCATCCACCACCTAAGGAATAACTGCTTAAGTAAAGATATAAATTTTGTTCCACTATGTTGTTTGACTTGTTTATGTTTATGTTTTGTGTCTAGGTTTTCTGTGTATGGAAAACTTGCGTAGATATATGTCCGAGTTCTGTCTCTGAAATTTCGAGGTTAGTAAAAATTTCTCCTTTTTCAATTTTATACATATTTGATCGTCTCTTGCATATCTAAAACGATAGCAGTATGTTACAAATTACCTTTCGATCCGCGTTCTTGTACATATAATTTAGCGCATGTGGAGAACCTAATTTACATATCACTCTGGGGGAGGGTTGTCCGGGGGAAGATTTACCCCCAGTACTAAACCAAGATCTGGACTTAGGCCCAAATGTACCGTATAGAAGGGGGTAAGTTATACCAGCTCATTTACGCTATAAAAATATTGCGGCCATGATTCTCAACCTATTTACTTCAGACACAGAAACATACGTAAATTTTATTTGACCGGTTGCTCAATTTGGTTAGTTTGTTTTACCTGCTTATTTTCTACCCCAATCCATTTACAAGAAAAAGGGGCCGCCACTATTCATTTACCATGCCCCTCCGCACCCCTAAAAGGTCCCCTCTGAAATTATCCTACAGAAACTTTCATCTTCATATTTACTCCAAACGTTTGTAATGAACTGAGTTGGATAATAAATAGAAAGTTCGATTGATTTGATTCGATCTCCAGAAATGGGGTCGTCCCGACTAGAAGGTTCACTTATACGGAAGGTCAGTGCGTTTTCCTGATTAGACAAACTTAAGTACCAGATTCCCGAAAGGTAGTTTGCCAAAATCGGGGATCTCTACAGCCAACCTGTTAGGGGTGTTGTCGTGAGTTCGTTTTAGATAGGGGTCGTTAGGATGATCGCAACAGGATCTATCCAGCAGTATGATCGCTACAGGATCGTTTTCAGCAATGAGATCGCAACAGGATCTAGTTCAGCAGTGAGATCGCAACCGGATCTGATTCGGCAGCAAGATCTCAACAGGATCTAGTTCAGCAATAAGATCGCAACAGGATCTGACTCAGCAAGGCTGTCTCTAACTAAGTCTAGATGAATACGCAATAGTTTATTAAACAATAACAGGTTCCGATATAATTTAGGAATAGTAGCAATAACAATAATAAAATAATCAAACGGGGGGGCTGGACAAGTAATGTTCACTTCAGTTATTTACAATATACAATCAAGGTACTGAGTACCAGGGTTGCCAACTCTGTTGTTAAGTTATGCTTTAAATTGACCAATATTAGGGGAAGTCCAATTACCAATCGTTTGGTTACAGATTCTTTCTTTCTTCCTCTTTTCTTACTATGACTAACAGGGCCTAAAATTCACTCTAAACTAACCCTGGGTTCCTCTTCTTCAGGTAGCAATTATAGGGTACGGTCAGGTATAGTGCGTGTGAGTTTGTGTTTAAATTAACTTCCTTATCCGTCTAATCACAAAATCAAACTAATCAACAGTTAACTGATAATTAACTAAATTTAATGATATTACAATGCTGTTCCGGGAATGGGTGAGCGGGCTTAGATCTGGTATTAAAGATTCTCAAGGAATCCCACAGATCTAAGGCGGCTATCGGACGGTGGACGGTACAACACAGGGGTCGGTCTAGGCGGGGAGTTACCAGGAGATGCCCGATTTATAATTAATATAAATTAAATATAATAATTTAATGGCTTCTCTTCTTTTCTAGTGACTACACAGGATTTAGATAAGCTTCCGATAGACTGGTTAGGGTTAGGCCTAAACCAGAGACCGGGGAGCCTGAGCTCCCAAAATGAGAGGGCATACGAAGATAGACAAAATGGGCATAATTAGATCTTTGAATGGTAGTGTTAAAAGGTGATACAAAGTTCAGACAAGGTTAGGTTTCAATGATTCCCAACTTGATTCGGTGCCAGCAGTGGTCTCTGCCTTAGTTACTAACTCCTGGTTTCATAAAGTGTTCAGCAATGTACCTTCCAAAAGACTGTTCTGGGCTGATAACTGATTAGGACCACACTGATACAATTCTGACCAAAATACTGACTACTGGATTCGACTACTGACAAAGCGCTTCGGACTGATCATCCACTGATACTAAACTATCCACAGGCAGATCGCTTCTCTGACAGATGAGCTCTTCTGGGTCACCTGAATCAAATGGGTTAAAACCCATTAATACAGGATACGCGTGCGGGAATCAAACCCAGCAACTATTACTCACTTTAGATGGCTTTCTGAGATAAAAGTTGTGATTTCGTTAATTTTGGAATAACATTCGGCCGAAACGATTAAAAACAGTATATTTTGGGCCAATTTGCGGTTAAGACAGAACTATTTGCGTGCTATTAGTTTGATACGAATGAGTTTCAAGCAAACATCAATTTTAGGCGATTTTCTGCCTCGTGGTGCAGAAAATCGCTAGCACAGTACAATTCCTTCACAGATATTCGGTTTACTTCACTTGGGCTCGAAAAGAGAACTGCAAACGCTTAAAGAGCAAGAAAGCATCCGTTTCCTGTACAAAACTAACACTTAATTACAAACATTGTCTTTCTCGAAATTGCTACTTTTCTGTGATTCACTAGAAGATGGTTCAGGAGATTTCTAATTCTTATGTACTGGTTGACATCATTATATCTGACTAAGAGTAGATGATTGGCCTTTTCTTGCCACGGCTGTTAAATTTTGGGTCGCGACGTTTCGCCCATCTTTACCTATGGGCGTCTTCAGGCTAGTAGCCCTTAAGAGGGCTGTTGGGATAAGAGGTGGTCCGGGATTTGATCCGTGACCGTACGCGCCACTCCTGTGTAACATTACCACTATACGCCAGTATACACCACTATACACCAGTAACGGATCTCAGCATAGACACTATAATGGAATTGACCACCTTCTGCGTGAAATCCACCTACTTCACCTTCAATTGTGAATGGTTTAAAAAGACAAGCGGACTTGCCATGGGATCCCCGCTAAGCCTGCACTGTGTAACCTCTACATGGAGAACTTCGAAACGTTAGCCATAGCCTCAGCAACTAAGAAACCTAGCCTGTGGTTGCGCTATGTAGACGATATCCTCTGTGTATGGAAACAGGGTCTGGAAGAACTGGGAAATTTCAAAGATCATCTAAACAGGCAAGACCCAACAATCAAGCTAACAACTGAACTAGAGGATAATAACAAGTTGGCGTTCATGGATGTCGAAATAACAAAGACTAATGGAAGTATCCAGACATCAGTGTATAGGAAAAAGACGCACACAAACAGATATCTACACTACGAATCAAACCATCCGAAGTGTGTGAAAAGTGGAATAATAAGATGCCTCCACAGTAGAGCTACAGCCGTATGCCAAGAACAGCAGTTGAAAAGAAAAGAAGAGAGCATTCTAAGGAAAGCATTCCAACAAAACGGCTACCCTGCTAAAGTAATAAGGGAAGCAACCCAGGCCAGAAGAGAAAGCAGAGAAACTAACGGTTGTCCCTTACGCAGGTAGAGACACCGACAAACTGAAGAGAATATGTAGCTCCTATGGTGTAAAACTAGTGTTCAGCAGTCGCGACACATTGAGATCACGATTGTCCAAACAGGGACCAAACGGATCCGAGGTCAAAAATTGTGTGTACGAGGTGCCTTGCAGCGACTGTAACAAAGTCTACATTGGCCAAACAAGCAGACCTCTGAGTCAAAGACTGAAAGAACACAAGAAAGCATGTGAGAAAGGTGAGGTATACAAAAGTGGAATAGCAGAACATTGCTGGTCAAATGACCACGGACCAAATTGGGCAGAAGTTAAAGTGCTGGCTAAGGAAAGAAACCTAAGAAAGAGAGAAATTAAGGAGACGACAGAAATGAAAAAGCGGGGAACACGAGCTTATAGTCAACCAAGCATTGATATAAGTGACATCTGGCTATCAGAACTTGGACTCTAACGTAGGCGGCAACATCAAAGGAAAGGCTAATACACAGCCTTAGTGTACACACAATACAAGTACATTGTAACAGTGTACACACTAGTGCAATTGAAACTGGGGGAATACAATAAGTATAAGTTCCAAGTAAGTAAAAATTGTCCCCTGGGTAGTATAGTGGTAATGTTACACAGGAGTGGTGCGTACGGTCACGGATCAAATCCCGGACCACCTCTTATCCCAACAGCCCTCTTAAGGGCTACCAGCCTGAAGACGCCCATAGGTAAAGATGGGCGAAACGTCGCGACCCAAAATTTAACAGCCGTGGCAAGAAAAGGCCAATCATCTACTCTTAGTCATGAAACGCAACGAAGAACATATAGATCAGAATCATTATATCTATTAACTATGATTTATATATTTTCAGGTATTGATTCTACTGCTTACGTACTACTATTAACAATCGGTGCCATTCGATTCCATCGTTTAGTTCTAGATGCTGGTCAGTAATTGTAATTCAACATTTACGACCATGACTGCCAGAGAGTATCTGACGATATCACATTTAGCTTTCAGAATTACAAGCTGACATAACAAGTTTAAGCAGAAGTAATAATGCTCACTACAAAACTGCAAACCAGACCTAAATTGGTTGCTTCGTTAGTAAACACAAACGAGGGCAAAAGTTATTGTTTAGCATTGTTTTTCCTGCAATATTGGACCTTTAGGAAAACGGTTAACATGGACTTTTTAACTTCCATGATAAAAACCTAGCACAAAAGTTTGGAGTTTTAACAACCTTTTACAGAAAAACACCAACTAGAGTAAGTTTGGCCGTTTGGTTGACGTAAACAAACGAGGGCACGAATGGCACGGTCCTAACTAGTGGACTTTCATACAAACCTAGCATACTTGCAAAATGAACCAGCACGAAGTCCTTATTTGCGATTCGTCCGCTCCTTGAGCATAGGACTACCTACGCGGACGAATCGAGGACTACCTGGTAGTTACAGCCTATTCTGGGAGTCCCCGTAACTCTGAATTAAGCTAACTACCCAATTTGCACAGTATAACGATACGACAGTGGACACTCGCTCACGCTGGCTAACATTCGCACATTCATTCAAGTAACGACCAGTTAGCAGACAATCAGACACTTATTCATAACTATGTAATCTTCCTGCCTAATATGGGAATTCTTTGATAATTCCGGAGGTACAAATCCCATGCGCCCGGTGGGAATCGACCCGTCATTAAGTTTTGGAATAATCCATACTGACGGCATTTTAGACCAAATACGGTTCTGCTTTTCAAGCGAACAATATTAATTTCAGTACAAACTAGAAGTTGATAATCACTACCAATGACTACAATTACTATTTCACTGTGCCGGTGTCATAGCGTTCTGGATTATCCCAATTTTACGTCTTTACGTAGCTAACAGGCAATCAACTAACCCAATTTATGCACTAATGATTTTCAGAACGTGGTTTGGCTGTTAATTATTGTTGAACAACAATTATCAATATGAGAGTGCGACGAGTAAATTTAGAACCAATAATCACTAGTTGGGTAGTTTCTTGACAACATTCATGCGGATATGACAGTCCTCACAACCCCTATCATACAAGGGGAGTTTCCGCGAGTTGCCGATCAATCAGTCGAAACATTCACTCATCAGGTATGTAAAACAAACGTTCAGCATTCATGCAATCCACACATTTCTGAAAATTGGTTGAGCTCAGAACCTCATGCTCCATGAGGGGTTTACCCGAGTAACCATCTTACGTAAATTTAGGGAAACATTCATACATTAACTACACATATTCTTAGTAAACATCTAGCTATCAGAACACGCTTGCTTAACTAAACTCTAATTCTATGTGCATATTTTTTTGGCTGTAAAACTTTAATTTTGTTGAGCTCGAATTTGGCTTTTGCAATTCTACAGAATTGCTTTGTAAAAGAAATTTTGAGAAAAACTGAGCCTTATAAGTTTGGTGAAACTTTATACAAAATTTAAAAGAAAGCCAGTGAGTAATAATTGCCGAGCAATTATTAAATTAAAATTAAAACAACAAAATTAAATTAAACTAGATACACAGTTAACTGAAACTACAGAAAGATGAGGAAGCCGGCCATTCCTCTCAAAAGCTGCTTGATAGTTAATTAAATGAGATTGATGTAAACTCAAGGTTTTAGGATTAGTTTTAAAACCACCTATACGGTTTTAATACCTAGTAATTTTAAAGCCGACCTAAAGCTAAAATAACACATAATACAAGACTAGTGTTTTGAGACAGGACGATGCCTTTTGTAAAAGTCATGGCCGGCAACTCCTAGTTGCCGGCTGTGGGGAGAACAATTCTGCTGACTAACTTATGAATTTCAGAGCCGTAATTAAGGGGCTCTTTAACTCAAACTCAGGGGTTAGTTCCCACTCAAAATCCCGTACATACTACAAAAACAACCCCGAAAAGTGACAACGAAAGAGAGAAGAAACGAGGAATACTTAAATAAGAAAAAGGCATGATTTTAGGCCGAACAAGGCTGTGGCTTGGTGAAAGAGAAACGAAAACAAAAGAAAGTATGAGCATGTCTCACGACCTCCGTCAAACGGGAGGAGTTTACATGAGCTGTCCTGAATTTTAAAATCACAAAATATTAATAAAATTAGGGAATAAGGAAATTAAACTGGCTCGGAAGCCCATCATGCTAGAAAACGTAAAGTTGGCCACAAGGCCGAAAGTGCTGAAAAGCTGGGGCATAAGGGCCCAAAATTGTAAAATACTGGCCTCCTGGCCGCAGCTTGAGCTCATAAAAAGATGGCCAATTGGCCTCAAAATACCAAAAAGGGGCCAATCGGCCAAAATACAATAATATAAAAACGATATCAGGCCAAAAAGGCCACACTGTAATCCTAAATTTTTTTGTCCTAATAATTCGTTTTAGGCCGGACATAAAAGGTCCATAAGGCCTCTCAAGTTGTGGTGTTCGTGCGTTAACTCAGTTCTTCCTTTTCTGGCCAGTGCGGGCCAGAAAAGGGTCCTTAGGTGCGTCCTATGGGGGGCGTGCATTGCTATTTTCCCGTGACACCAGTGTCACGAGAAGCAATACACGCGGGGAGAGGGGACTTTCCAACGACCGCTCTCGGCCGAGTCTCAACGAACACTGATTGAAAATTTGAAAATTTGGGGCGAGGGACAGCTCGCTGACAGCTTGTAATTAAGGCGGTTTCCTTTAATTTTGGGGGAAGCTTCTAGAAGTTTCTAGAAGCTTCCTATCTTTTACATGTCCCTGTCCAGGCTCTTTCTGGCCTGGGGATCAGTTGGGGGGGTCAAATTAATGATAATGGGGAAATATTGCCCCCAACTGGTCACCTTTTTGATGAATTTCGGGGTCGAAACTTGGGCGAATTTTATAGAATTTTGGGTTTACACGTAAACGTAACCAAAGGGACAAGCGATGAAAATATGATCTTAACTTGCCCAAAAATTGACAGAAAATTGTAAAATTTTGGCCATTCTGTGCCTATACAAAACAAGTGAGACTCCAACAGGTTAAACTGACTGAATAAATTACTTTGTTATGGTTAATAAATGTTTATAATTTGCTTATTTTCGGCCCCTCACTTTTAAGTTTTGCTTGGACTTTTGGCCGAAAACAAAGGACGCCGGTCATTTGTCTTTAGCAACAATTGTTCCTTGCTACTGGAAACTCCTTGTTCTCACTGGAGCAAGGAAAAGGAGGAAAGAACAAACGCAAAAGATGAAAAAATATGCACACAGTTATTTCTACGTATTTTCTAACTAAATAAAAATTATGTTACTGAATTCTACGTACTTAACTACCTAGATTTGATTTCCTTTTCTTTTAATTTAATTCATTTTTGAGGCAACTAGGCCCCCTTCAAACCAATAGGATAGAGAAAAGGTGTATACTAACTCTCTTTTTGAGAGGCAATTCTCCTGCTGGGCTAAAGGCCAGCCTAAAGTTCATATGAGGACAGCCTTCTAGACAATGTGACTGGATTTAACATAAAGGTTACGTAAGTCTTAAGTTAAGTTACACCTTTTTAGAGAAACTAAAGTTACGAAATGGCAAACATTTTACTAAAACATTTTTGACCATAACTTTCTTAATTTTGGGAGTTAAGAAATAAAATTTACATTTTTGGAATCAGCGAAGAATTGTCTTTCAAATAAGCCTAAGTTATGTTTCCACATAAAATTTCACCCATTACGTAATTTTTACCTAATTAACACTAATTAACCCTAATTAACACTAACTGACTCATATCATTATTAATTTAACCTAACTAACATCAGAAATAAAAAATTTAAGGTAAACGGCACTAAATACAACTACCTACGTTTAAATATCATCACCTACGCACATCTAACTACATATTACTGATAATTAGTACTAAATCCTCATAATAACTATTGTAATTTAGTGAACCATCTTCATGTGACCTTGTTTGATAACAAACTGAAATTGTTATTTGCTATTAAAGAGATATTATACATTTCCTTGGATGACATTAAGATTTGTTTCATTCCTTTTTTGGATAATCGACAGCGGGCCATTAAGTGTCTGATAATGGTTCTAATGAAAAGGCACCAGCTTTTCATTATAGACAGATACTTGGGATTTTTGTTACTATCTTGCTTAAAACAGGGATATTGGGATCCTAATGAAAAGGCACCCGCTTTTCACAAGGGAACAATATTAGGGGATTTCTATTCAGACCACCTAGCTGACCAATATATGTATCAATTTATAATGTTGTTCTTTTAGTATTACTAACACTCCTGACCCTATAATGCGAATTTAACTAATCTTCTCTTTTGTTTCACAAGGAGTTAATTATATTTTAGAGATTGGCAACCCTGCTCTTAATTACATATAAATACAAATACAGCTTGGACGTTGATTCATACGACATACGATCATAAAAAAATCTTCAACTTGGGCCATTTTCTGAGATTTTCTTTGGCATTTTCGAGTGACCATTGATTAAATCCTTCTTTTTTGGACTATTTCTTCAAAACTTGATTTTTCATTTAACTCATTCCATTACACGTTTTCTGATTCTATGACTTCCTCCACCCCTCCTCTTTTGGGTTCGTTGCTTCTTCACCCTCCCCTGGAGGATGACTCCACCTAAAGTCATAATGTATTTTTGTGTTCCTACGCAGCAAACTTATTACGTATGTTACGTGTGTTATGTTATTAATACTGGGTATTTATTTTAGAGTAATTGTGAATCGTTTCTGAACTCTTCTTTACCTGAAAAACAAGGTTATTTTTTTCTGGGTGGGTGGGTTAAACGTTTTTCTGATTTCACCATGTTCTATTTACTATGTCAGAACGGTTTTCCTAGCCTCGACATAGATTTACAGGGCATGGGAATCTGTTGGGATTTATTGTCTCCTCGCACTTCGGTCCCTCCCCCGACCATTTTCCTTCAAAATTTACCGGTAACAACTGAAATCTTGCCAAGCCTCACTCCAAATTTTGATTCACTTTTGGCGCTTATAATTTCTTCTCGAGAGCCCACTTCTTTTACAGATGCCTTACCGGTTTTTTCCTCAAATTTTGACTCTTCTATGAGAACTACAAATCATTTTTATTTTTCGATTCCTTCTATGTTATTCTCTCCGTCTTCTACGTGGGAAGTTACCAACCTGGAGGGGCATTTACAACCCCGTTATCCGACAGTGGTTGGGAGGTCATCTCCCCCATTTTCGTCCCATCTAATTTGGACCTCTTCTTAATTTCAAGAGATGTTCAAACCTACGTTCCGTCAGTTTTTGTTCCACTAGATAGAGCTACTAGCGAAACTTCGTCCGGAGCACACTTGTATACCACGTCTTGTCTTGTCTACAGTCGTTTTCCTGCACTAGTTCCTCCGTATGGGTTTTTATATCCTTGTCCAATAGCCTTGTTTCAGTTGCCGTGGGGTCACAGTTTGAATCCAGACCCTCCGAGATATGCTCGTCCGGGTATTTGTTCTCAGTGGGGGCAGCCGGCAGCACGTGTTTGCCAACGGGGGGAGGGGGATACCTTTATATCTGCCCCCTCGAATTTTCTTGAAGTACATTTACGGGTTCTCCGTTTTCTAACGATTCAAAAATTCCCGTATTATAGCTGAATCTATAGTTTCTGATGTGTCGTTTTGGCGTTGGGATCCTTGAAACTAAGTGTCTCCGCTTCCAGAAACCCATTCCCTAATAAAACTACTTTTGCAATGTTGCTCTGGCTTAGTAATAAATTCGTGTTGAGTGTATTAATGTATTATTGTAATTTTTATTAATAATTTTGTATTTACTAATATCTATATTTTGAGGGTTTTCTTTTCAAATACGTATTTATATAGTCTTCTGCTTAGGAACGTCACGTAAGATCCAATCAACCTAGTGTTCCTGCAGAACGGTTCCTATTCTCAACGGGTCTGTTTCTTTTTGTTTCTACATATTTTAATATGTCGGATATCCCACCACGTACGAATTGATCGTAAGTCTCCATGAAACCGATCCAGCTGTAAATACGTCTTCGACAAATACGTCTACTTCTATCCAATATTGCTGCGCATGCTACTTTAATGCTCCTGCACAACAACCACCACCAAATTTGCCTCCTTTAGAGCGAGCTCCTCATGTTCGCCCAATAGTGCCCTTGAAACCGACTCCTCTTATCAATATTCGTCCACGACATTTCTCTCCCACTTGGAATCTTCACCTCCGATAAACAATTCATCAAATTTTTTGAACTACTCTAATACTCTGAGCATAGTAATAGTAAATTTTTCAAAAATATTGTCATGCAAATCATATAAAACACAAAATCTGCAAAATGCCGTGATTCAATCTTTTCTATAGCCAAGAAAATTTCATTTATTTTTGTATCCTTAACGCAAACAGTACAAGTTCAGGAGCAAGCATGCTTGGTAGACTATTTATTAATCAATGCATTTTTACTGGATCGTTAAGGTGGTTGTATAACTAGCGTGATTTATGTAATCTTGTTATAGATAATAAAACAATAGACAAAATTTTAGGTGAATCAAGTTTGGTTGGCAGCTATCTTTGCACAAAATTTGGTGTCAACGTGCGCATAGTAGGTTATCTACCATCACGGTTTGCACTTGCGCAAAAAATATAAATTTAGCTTAAATTTATGATAAATTTGACTCTACTGTGTGAAAGAACAAAACAGCTGTAAAGTGATGTGCATGTCTTCTGTTTTAATCGTTCCCACACTTATTATGATTGATTTAATTTATTTCATCATTATTGATTCTTTTACCCAGTGTAAAAGTAAGAACAGTTTATCCGATAATTAATTCTGGTTTTTAGAGGTTGTCATTGTGTTAGTTAGAAGTATTATTTAATAGGAAACGCAATGCAGCTGCTTGAAAAGATTGTAAATTCCCAAAACCAAAGCAAACAACGCAGTCACAAAATTTTTATTTTTAATTTCCTCGTCTCTGCTTCAAGCAAACTTGATCAAATTTTGCAGATATATTTAATATCTGCATACGTTCAGGGCGTTTTTTTATTTTTTAAAAACAATAGTAAACAAGATATTAAATTTACAATATGTCAAAAGCTATACAATATAATAACACTATTCTAAAAAATTCAAAAATAGTAGTAAAAATAAAAATAAATAATTCAAATATTGCAAACAACAATCGTAAGTTAATTGTATTGTAATCCTTATTTTACTGCTATAGTGATAACCATACTTACTTGACACATTGAAAATTGACATGATTTGATCCCATTAGCTGGGCCCATTTAAGTTGCAGTGCTTTTGCATGCATGGCTTTGAAGGCATCTCCTGCGGAATCCTTTACGTTTTCTACCGTCAATCTGTCCCAGAAATAGGTTCTTGGTCCAAAATCACAGCTACCATCAGGAAGCTGGGGAACCTCGCAGGCCTTGGTATGCTCAGAACAAGCAGCTGTTTCTACTTTCTGATCAACCCAAGTTAAAGCTAAATCTCTAAAACAAAAATTTCGTACATAGTATTTGGCGAGTATGTGCTCAGATCGTGTTTTGTGGTGAATCAAAATTTCGTATAGGACGACAAATACGAAGGGTGACCTTTATTAAAAGTTGCACTCGCTTGCTTGTCTTCATCATAATTTGTGATACCAAGAAAACCAACGTTTTACTGGAGCATGTGGTCTTGACGCCACCACCAACAACAAGAACAACTGGTCTCGGCCACTCTTAGAATCTACTTCATGTCAACTTCAGATCAAAAGCAACCTCATATTTTTCGTTTTCGGAAATGAAGAGGAAAAGACGAATACTAGTGATTTGTAGAGCAGAGCCGAGCCCTTTCAACAGGTATACGTAGGTGTACGGTGCTGGAAATAAACAACTTCACGCATTGGTTTGATGCTCTGCGGTATTGGGTGCTGAGACCAGGGCTAGGACATAAAAACTGAACATTAACACTGAACTGACATGACACAATGTGCTACATATCTCTACTACGTTAAGCACACATGTACATGCACATTTAAAAAATATTGTACCCGCAGCATCGTATTTTCATAGCACACTGCCCACACGCTGGAGAAGGTTTGTAGGACTGGGCAAACAGGTCAGATTCCTTGGACTTCAAGAAATCCGCAAGGATTCTCCGTTTCTCCATCAAAGGATTATCAAATATGGTATCAATAAACTCTCTCGGAAGCTAAAAAATAGATAAAAATTAGAAAACCTGTGAAAAGCTTACCTTTCACTTATATATTATAGCGAGAAACAGCTGAGCTTAACTGTAGGAAAATACATGAAATTGCAGCAACGTTTTCGACTTTCACTTGATTGAATGTGCTTTTTGTTTCTAGGGGCCTTTTCGCGAATGGGTTAAACGAGTTAAATTTAACTCGATCCTTTTCGCGAATGGGTTAAACGAGTAAAAATTAACTCGCCGAGTTAAGCAGAGTTAAAATTTTTAACTCTACGCTCATTCGCGAAAAGAGTTAAAAATTAACTCTTTTAACTCTACTCTTTTCGTGAATGACTCGTGGAGTTAAAAACCTGCAGAGTTAAATTTAACTCTACCCTTTTCATGAATGGGTTAAATTTAACTCTTTTAACTCGCTCACGAGATTTTACATTGAATTTTAACCCGCGTCTCATCACGGGGGTTAAACGAGTTAAAATCTTCTATCCTTTACATTGTTATTGCCACATTTTGCGCGCGTAATAAAGCTTTAAAAATGACAAGATAATCGAGCCAATGAAAGTGCAACATATAATTTCATTGGATGGTTCATACTGCTTCAAAATTACTTAAGCATTGTCCAACATTCTGCTGAATTATTTACGCTAAAGTAGGCTACTTAATAAAAAATAGATCGAACAAAATGTTTTAAACATGCTGCATTTTTAGAAATAATAATTAAATAAAATTAATTAAAGTAAAATAATTAATTATCATTATAAATAGGCTCTAAATTATTTTTTGTAGGTTATTTAATACCACCTATAAATGCAAATTTGAAGTATGTATGAGAGCTGACAACATGAAAAGTCGAATCAACGGGACACTACAACTAACCGAAGGCTCAATTTTTTTCAAAAGGTGGATTAATTAAAGCTTTAATTTTTGTAATGAAGTTGCTAGTCTCCAGAGACAGAAAACGCTCTGCTCTCCGGTCTAGTGACAGAAACCGCTCTGCACTTGATTACACGGAAGGTCAGCACGTCCACTTATAGAAGTAGACTTAGGCACCGGATCTCCGAAAGGTGGTGTTCCAAAATCAGAGATTCCCTGCAGCCAACCTTTGTAGGGGTCTTCTTCGTGAGTTCGTTTGTTGCACTGGATTCCAGCTGATCAGCAAGAGGGGTCAGCGCTTGCTTGGATTTGATCGCTGGATTGATACTGGGTCT
>JASAND010011470.1:0-20354 GCA_030248195.1 Trissonchulus latispiculum
CTTGGTTCTACCAATCCAATTTGTAAACCAAACAAACTAGAACACCTCTATGGATCCAACTCTGGTATCGGGCGGTGCATCTACACCTACCAAATACCAATGACACGACAGAACTCAAGGGAGATGTTCCATACATCGCACAAACTCACTCACGACGATTTCTCGCTTCAACTGGAGAATTGACAAGTTACTACAGTAAAGCGTGAACACGGGATCTGTGAACTTTCCTCTGGTACGCGAATTTCTCTTCCTGATAAATACAACGGGCTTTTCTACTGCTAAATAGTCTCAAATCCCGCTAATTATTGAAATTCTAATTAGATTTCGACAACTGTATTCCAGCCAAATTCACCCAGTAACCATTAAAATCAGGAAACAGCTGGGATGGCAGGCCTACTACTAGAAAACCCCTATCTTGTGTCAGCCCAAAAGCCTAATGCTAGCTCCCGCTAAATACACAGACGGGTATCCGTTTTCAGCTGTCAACCTGCTGACTGAAAGCCCGACAAACGACAAACTATTTCTAGCAGACAAGAATCGCAAATCTATACAACAAAGCTTTAATTCCATATAATAACTCTATGATACGACCATATAAACAATATGATATTAGAGTAATATGAGTGTACGCAGCAGGTTAAGCGCGTATTATACACGCAAGCCTAAAATCAGTGCATAAATATTAGATAACACAATTTAGGACTAAAAACAAGTGCAATTGTGGCAAAGAGCAGGAATTACGTCGTGGCCCATTTAGCACAAAATAATAAGAGTTAAAAAACCTACGTTGTTAGAACTAAGACAGGAACTAACTAGAAAAAAGTGAGGACAGTAATAACAATAGTAAAAATGAAAATAAAGACAGGACACAATACGAATTGTACATATATATATATATATATATATATATATATATATATATATATATATATATATATATATATATATATATATATATATATATATATATATATATAATATAATACGTATAAATTTAACTCGTTGCAACAAGGATTGAGTCACCAATCATCAGGATTCATCTTTGCACTATTTATATATATTTAGCACAAAATCAACCCCAGCTTAGGTGTTGATAGGACTGACCAAAACTTTACACATGTTCCTCCGACAAAAAGTCACAAGCGCTAGCTTAGCAGCAACGGATCAGCGGGAGGACACGTTTCAACAATAATGGCAGACAATAATGAAGCGCCAACGCTTTTAGATTGAAATAGCAAAATTAAAATTTTCCAGGGTGAGCATAAATAATGAAATAAACATGGAAACCTTGATACACTAAGCATGATCTCGTCAAAAATCACTTACAAGAAAACAACCAAACAGTCCACGATGAAAACCAAAAGTGAAGAGTGCACAAGTCTCAGCAGCAGGAACATGGCGGACGGATGATTTTTTAAGAATAAAGAAATAATGAAAAACGCCTGTCTGCAGTCTCACTAAGGCAAAGCCTTAGTCAGAAACAGGAGAGAGTCAATGGGAGAGAGCCAATTTTCTATTTTTTAAAAAAATTTTAGTTCTACCTTAGTTGAGGAAAATGTTCAACCATCTGTTTCGCCCTCCATTTTGGGTGAGCTCCGAGCATAAAAATTACCTACAAGTAAGAAGCTCAAGCACTCTTGACTCTTGAGATTGTGCTCACCATAATTAATAACAAAAACGAAAGTTACGTGTAAATTACCGTAAGATTTACGTGTACTACATTACCACCCTGTTCCCAAAATAGAAACCAAAACCACTTTAGAAGCAGCACAGATCACTGGGTTTATCTTAGGCGAAGAAAATTGGGTGGGAGGTCAAAAGTGGGGGAATATAAAGTGGTCTAAAATCGCCTACAGTAAAATTATACATACGTTATGTAACTAAGCTTTAAAGGCCAGGGCTCAAAAATTCAGTTTAGCACTAGAAAAGACGATTTTAGCCCCAACATTTCCGGCAAAGCCGAAAAAGTTTGAGATGTTTGACCAAAAATTTTTAAAATTTGGCAATGTCTGAGTACCTCAACGAAAGTGGGTGGGAACCGGAAAAGTGGGGGCGCCCTCCCCCAAGTCGCCCTCACTAAAGTAAACCCAGGGTCACTCACTACATTAATGGAAAAAACAAACAATAACAACAGCATTGCACATAGTAACAAACAATCTACGGTACTACTGTTTTGGGTATTGTTTATTTGATGCGGTAAAAGCAACCCTATTCTTCCGTTACGTCTATATTCCTGAAAACACCTAGTCAGTTTAGCCAACCCTAATGCCTCTCCAGCACTCATCTCAAAGTGTTAATGAGCATCCTACACGAGAGATAGCAAGAAA
Organism: Trissonchulus latispiculum; assembly: GCA_030248195.1. NCBI lineage: Eukaryota > Metazoa > Nematoda > Enoplea > Enoplida > Ironidae > Trissonchulus > Trissonchulus latispiculum. The sequence continues at coordinate 2,328 of JASAND010011470.1, forward strand.
ACAGAGTCAACTATATACTTCATACATTCGTTATCTATTATAATTACAGTCCACAGCTTAAAACTAGTGTGATATCGCCCACCAACCTAACAACATGACCAACCCGTCGTATAAATGAAGTTACATAAACCCGCGTCATACATCAGAAATTACCTCAGCAGAGTAACACAGATTTCGAAGGACAAACTATGTTGACAAAAAACATAACGTCCAAAATAATTGAGAACCGCCATTCGTACTTTCTTAATTTCTTATACATCCCCATATTCAAGGCCAGGAACTTGAACAGTGATCAAGACACAAAGAAATATCCCCGCCAGTTATCGCTGCCACTTACAGTAGAGGAGGGTGAAAAAGAAAGAGTGCAAGGAGAAAGAGGGGCAAAGGAGAAACGCCCTCGACAGGGGGAGTCTCAAGGCAGCGGATAGAGAGGCCTAGTGCGGCCCAAATAAAACGGTCATGTGTTTCAAATTTGACCCCCTCAAGTACGGTTGTTTTGATTTTCGATTGGAATCGAATCAACACTGTTTTGATGCGACTACTGACTTTTGATTAATCGAACTGAATCAAATCAAAACATCCACCCAAGAATCAGTAACTTTGATTTTGAAGGTATTTTGATTCAGCAGAATTTATACTAATCTCTTAGTCTCAAGCAATATGAAAAATACTTTTCCATACATGCATTTTTCAAATACTAGTGCAGTACCAATGGCTATGTCGTGCATTTAAGGTTCGTTTGTGTTCTTCACTATGGCAGTGCCCACGGCAGAGATACCAGCAAATCTTAACAAGGGATTTATTTAGTTTGGAAGACTATATTGGCTGGCTTTTGCAAGAATAAGTTTTTTGCTTGAATGTAGCCTTTTGCGTTTCGCGAGACCGTCCGATTATTATTTTTACATTGGCTTACACGATTAGTATGCAAAAATTTCATTGATGCCAAGAAGTTTAAATTATATTAAGAAAATCCTCGACAGCAATGGACATTTAATATTATGAAAACTGAAAATTTACTGTTTTCAAAACAAGTAATAAAAATTTAATGTCCTCTTTAAAATTTGAAAAATCATAAGTCGCACCACAATTCATTTTTGCTAAAAACTGCATCAAAATCAAAAGTCTTTCAAATTGAAAAAATCGAACTGAATCAAATCAGTTTCATTGTTCAAAATTGAACTGAATCAAATCTGATGATTTTTCAAAGTTCGAAAATTGAACTGAATCAAACCAGAACATTTGAGGCCGCATCAACAGAACCGTACCCTCAAGCCACCTCCATAACCTAAAAATTTAGAAATCTTGCTAAGCTTATTTCTAGAAACCTGTAAGGAAAACTTAGTTAGTCTTTAGCATAAAGCCCGGTTCATACCTCTGTCCGTTTGTCCGTTTCTGGTTGTCCGTTTGTCCGTTTGTCTGCTCACATACTGGTTCATACCTTTCCGTTTTTCCGTTTGTCCGCTTGTCCGTTTGAGTTTTTGATTCATACTTTTCCGTTTGTCCGTTTGTCTGTTTGTCCGTAAGGGTTGTCCGTTTAGACTTCAACACTGCTCTACTTTTCCGTTTGTCCGTTAGCAAGAAGTATGAATCAATTCATAAAAGCAAACCAGACAAACAGGAAAACGAACAAACGGACAAACAGAAACGGACAAACAGACAGCTAGGTATGAACTGATATGTGTGTACAGCAAAAAGGACAAACGGAGAAACGGAAATTCGGACAAACAGACAAACGGACAAACGGAAAATAGGTATGAACCGGGCTTAAGGGTATATATTGACCCCTCTATCTTTTAGTATAGACGACAGCCTTCTATCTTTCATCCAGGCTGACCACTGAAATGTATTTTTACCAGCCAATTTTGACCCTCAACGAGGAAAAAGAAACCGTTGTTGTTTTTGATTTTTGATTCGAATAGAACCAAAACACTTTTTAATGCGACTTTTGATGTTTGATGCATCAAATCGAATCGAATCAGCAGTGCAGAAAATCGAACTGCATCAAATCTCTGCATCTTTCTTTCAACGCCGCTGTCTCTAGGAGAAGGGTGGGGGGGGATCCTTCGCATACCATAACAAACAATATAAATGTAGAGTTATTTAGCACATAGACAGAAACTGCAATCTCAAATTACACAAACATAAACGGTTCACATCACTAGAAGAAAAGAAAATCTCAGAATTATCAGCAACTACGATAAAAGTTTGATCATCGTTACATAACACTACGTAATTGAACAACACTACAAGAACATCGTCATCGTGTTTCCGGCTCACACAGATAGACACCGGACTGCACCTTTCGCCGGCAGAGGGATATGCGATAGCCGAGTCCGACCACATTGAAGTCAGCACCGGAGAGAAGGGAATCGTTGACCTGGAAGGTGACTTTGACCGGCTGGGGACTGGCGGTGGACCCCGAGTCCAGTTTGAGGCGCGCCTTGAGGGAGCCCGAACTGTCCGCCAGGCGAGACAGCTCCGTGAGGCGCCACTTGAGCTCGCTCTTCGTCGGGTCCCACGTGGACTGGGGCTGGGACTGATGGCCCAGGAGCCTCGCCCCCGCGCCCAGCGGAACGGCGAACACCAGATTAAGCAGGGGATTCGTCAGCGGACAGCCCGGCGGATAGGAATAGTTGATACGAATATCCGTGTGAGTGGGCTCCGTCCGCCAAAAGTTTACCAGATTGAGAGGGATATGATCCGGCTGGAGACCAGTGTACTTGTACATGAGAATGTTGATGTTGTGATGAGGCCGGGCGGGATTGAGGTCCGCCTGGCGCCTCAGGTTGGCCTCCAGGGCGCCCATGTCGAACTCGTAGAGATGCCCGACGGAGCCGATCTTCTGATAGGAGCTCTCCGCCAGGACGTGCTTGTTGGGGCGCAGTTGGGACAGGGGCCGCTCCGGGTCCATCGACAGCTGAAAGGCCAGAGTGGGAGGGCGCTGGGGCGGGGAGGAACAGGTGGGAGGACCGTTCTCAGCGGAGTCCGAGCCGGGGCCAAACGAGGCCAACATCCCCGCCGGAAAGGAGATCGTCACGAGTCCTTCCACGGTGAGCGGCCACTGGTTGGGATCCCCGCCACTGAGACACTTGACATGGACTGTTTCCGTGAGGGCGACGGCAATCGGAATGGTATCGGCGAAGCCGAAGGTCATGGGTGAAGGCCCACGAGAGCCCGGAGTCAGGGCGCCGCCCGCAAGTGGCCCGCCACCTGACCCACTTCCTGGGGCCGCTGTACTCGAGGGTGGCGGGGTAGTGCCTGTGGCGGCCAGGACAAAGTCCGCATTAAGAGATCCCATAGAGTCAGATCTGTTGAGTCGCTCCATGGTGAGAGGACTGGGGGAGTTGGCATGATTCTGTGAGCCCAGAAGGGAGGGAAGGGTCGTCCCGGAGGAGCCGGCAGAGACGGACTGGGTCCGACCCGACCCAAGGAAGTTGCTCAGCGGAGTCGTGGGACGAGGACGAGCCCGACTCAGGGCAGAGGAGGAGGAGGAGCCGCCCGAGCCAGACTTGGTGGAGCCGCTCCCGCCGCCGCCGCCTCCGGCAAACGCACTGCCGAACAGAGAGGAGCCCGAGGCGTCCTCAAAGGGAGTGGAAGACTCAGAGCGAGGCACGACGCGAGTGCTGGCTGTCGTCGAAGACAGGCCAGACCAGTCCACTGATGATGTCGCGACGGCGTTTCCGGGGGGAAAGAGCGGTGAGAGGTTGGCCGTCACACCGGGGGACAGGGAGGATGGGGTGTCGGATCCCCCCGTCTGGGGCGAGGACCCTCCCACCACGCCCGACGAAAGACTCACTGACTTTTGAAACCGGGCTCCGGACAGGGGGGCACTGGAGCGACCGCCACCCCAGGGATCAGTGGCGCCGGCACTCGCAGTAGCCGCCAGATTCACATTGTCCACATACTCCCTCAGTTCGTCCACCGAATACTTAGGGCGACTCGCTTCAGCACTCGCCTTGATTTTAAACTGAATTTTGGGCGGCAAGGGATCGTCGTCGCTGTCGGAGTCGTCACTGGAGGCGCTGCTGGAACTGGAACTGCGGCCGCGCCGGCGACTGGAGGACTGGTCGTCGCTCAGCTGGTCCTCATTGGACGCCTTCCGCTCGCTGTTGGACCGATTCCGTTTGGCAGCGAACCCGGCGTCGGACAGGAGATCCCCTTCGCTCCCGGATCGAGCCAGTCGACCCGAAGAAGACTGACTGCCAGCCCCACCACCACCCGACGGCGAATCACCGTCACCAGTCCGACCGTTCTGAGTGGCAGACGGATTACCAGGACCGGGTGGGGGAGGAGAGAAATGAGCGGAATCCGGCGTGGTCGCGGGGGACTTCCCGGAGACGGCATCCAGGACGTCCAGGCGCTCTGTGGAAGCCTTCTTTCGCCACGGCGGTTTCAGCATTCCGGAGAGAGATCGTTTGGAACTGTTGGTTGTGGACAGGGATTGGGACTGGGAGGTCGGTGTCGGCGCAGCGGAATCACCGGGACTCTTGTGATGATCTGCCGAGAGAAAATCCACCAAGGGATCCTCGTGTGCCGAAGAAGGAGTCACCGAAGTCGTTCCTCCGGCGGCCGCACCGCCATTCAGCAGATCGCCCAGGGAGTGCTGATCCTCAGTCAGGGTGGAGCCCAAGTCTCCAGGGGAGCCCTCGCCGGGTAGACCAGCTGGAGACTCGCTCACAGGGGTCGCATTCCGACTGCTCCCTCCGGTTGAAGTCTTGGGGTGTCGGCCGCCCCGGCCCCAGGTGAGGCCGCTGAACAGGGACAGTTTGGACTTATCCCGACTCCCACCTCCCGAGGAAGAGGAGGCAGGAGGAGGTGGGGCGCCGTCCTCCGGAGTGACCGAGGGCAAGGAACTGGTGTCGTCCGAACCCACAGTCCCATCGATGCTGATCAGATCCCCCACCAGCTGACCAGAACCCGCTGTGCCAGGATCCTTGGAGGCGGAGCCGCCCGAGCCCGGACTCTTCTGTCCTCCGTCCTCCTTGGCACTACCACCGATCAGACTGGACAGGTCCGGTTCCTCAAAGACAAACACCTCCGGACGACCGGTGCCCGTCCCATGCTTTGGCACAAAATCGCTCAGCAGGGCGTCATTGTTGAGGGCGGAGAACTGGTTCCTAAACTCCTGACTGGCCTGGGCACACTTGGCCTGATAGGCGTCCACAGAGACGAGATAGCTCTCCACGAACTGCCGCATTCGGTCCAGATACTCGCACTCGGATCGCTCAAAATTCCTCGCCGTTTGACTCATCTTGTTCACAAAGTCCTCCCGAACCTTCTCATACTTTTCAATCTGCTGCATGTAATCGTCCTTGCTACGTTTCAGTTTAGCCTGAAATCAGACAAAACACCTACATATATTGTTTTATGGCCCTTCAAAAACTCGTAATCGCAGTTGGAAATGTAATCAAATTAGCACAACCTTGACTTTTTCAATCAGCCAAAAATGTTCCACAACATTGTGGATACACTGCCAGCCCATGCCAACAACAACTACTATCAAACTCTGTCGCATTAAAATCAAGAAAATGAGGTAAACGCGGGCCAGCAGGCGGATCCACGAAGGATACAAGGCATTAATCATAGAGAAATAATGAAAAACGCCTGCCTGCAGTCACTAAGGCCGAAGCCTTAGTCCGAACAGGAGAGAGCCAATGGGCGCTGTTGGCTCTCTCCTGTTCGGACTAAGGCTTCGGCCTTAGTGACTGCAGGCAGGCGTTTTTCATTATTTCTCTATGATCTATCGCATTAAAATATATACAATACACGTCAACGTACGTAAAGAAACGAAAAGTTGTACGTGGACATCACATCTATCATAACTTGACGACCCGATCCCTGTTTCGTTTCGTTACCTCAACTTTAGTCAACTCCTTTATGGTGGCGGAGGGCTCTCGCTTGAGCTTCTCCAGTTCCAGGGAACGCTGGGCGTAGGTTTCCTTGGCCTTTTCCAGACAGGTGGTGTTGGTCTGGATGAGGTTGGCCGCCTCCAGCGTCGCCTGCTCTCGCTCCTTCACCGCCTTCTGCCCCTTGTGCAGTTCCTCCTGGTACTTCTGCAGGCTCTTCTGGAGCTCCACCTCCGCATGGGACAGCTGGACGCGCAACTGGGCCACACTCTCAATCCAGCTGTGCAACAGCGGCCACACCGCGGACCAGCTTCCTCCCGTACTGTAGCCTACAGAAAAGCAGAACCACCCGCATTATTATATACAGTGACTACCTACAAGTACTTAGCATATCAGATTGTGCAGATCACTAAAACAAAACAGAGATGGATACGTACATCATCGCAAAAAATCTCAGAATATAAAAAGGAAATGAAACGCTCATGAGTCACAAACGATTATGAAAATATTGCTCATGATAGGTCGATGTGTAATGACTGCTTACTTATACCGACTGCTTATTTTTACCATTCGGCGACCTAACCCTTTCGAGGAGCCTCCTCACAAAATGCCTCCATAAATTCCGACCTTCCCACCATAACTCGAAACATTGCCAAATATTGCCATTTTTACAAATTTACAAACATTTTCCGGCTTCAGCGGATTGTTACCGAAAGTTTCGTTATTCCAGCTTAAAAACACCTAACACTAGTCATTTTTAAGCGATTTCTGGCAAGTTTTGCACAAAAAGTAAAACTGCTATTTTTATCAAATATTTTTGGTGAATCATGGGAAGGGGGCAACTTCGAGCTCTTTGGCCTAAAAGTTAGTTTAGGCTCTTCAGGCCAATAAATTTTGGCCTAAACATAAGCCAAGAAACATAAGTCTGACAAACAATTATATATAGTGTATAAATATACGTATATATACATAGTGCAGCAAAAATTATATACCTATTACCTGGCTTATCCCTAGTGGGGGGGCCGCCCCCATTCGAGGAGCCCCTCCCATAGGATAACGTGGGGGGGAATGGGGGGGTGCAGACCCCCCCCAGACCGACAAAAAACGGGTAGACCCCCTCCGCGAAAAGGAAAAAAGGGCAGACCCTCTCGTCCAGAAAGGAAAAAAGGGTAGATCCCTCAGCGATTTTTACCAAAAATAGGTAATTTTTTTGCAGATTTCAGCGATTTTTTAAAAAAATTTCTTAAAAATCGCTAAAAACCGTCATTTTTCAGTAATTTTTGGTCAAAAACCTTAAAAATTCGAAATTATGGCTAATTTCGGGGCAGACCCCCTTAAAATTTTGGAAGTTTTCAGGGGTAGACCCTTCGCTGAGGTCGGGGTAGACCCCCCCCAGAATCGGACCCCGTGTTAATGTATGGCCCCTCCCCATGAAAAGCCCCCCCCCATAAATTCCGACCGACCTCCAAAACCCCAAAAATTGCCAAATCGTACCATTTTTACCTTAAATTTACAATCCTTTTCCGGCTTCGCAAGACTTTTGACTAAATTTTCGCTGTTTTAGCTTAAAAAACATCAAAAATTAGTCATTTTTAGCAGTATGTACACAAAAAATCCCAAAAATTCGAAAAAATTTTCTAAAAATATGCCCCCCGTTTTGGGTGAGCCCCTATCGCTGGGGGGCCCATGAAGCCCCCCATAAAAAATTGCCAAGATATAAGCCAGTACAAGTAACAAAAAATGCGCCGCACAAAAGAGGATAATATTTGTGTGTGTTGGCCGTGTTTATCCTCTAAATTCCGGTTGAAAATGTAAAGACAAAAGTCTCATAGGCACGTGGCGTCATGTGGCACAGAAGTTTGGGTGGCTGGCTCCATGACAAAAGTTGTTCCGTTCGCTTAGGACATTCATTTGACACAAATTTGACCACTCTTGACAAAGCTCATTTTTGACCCAAAATTTCCTAAGTCCCCACCCCACCCACAGCACTCTACAGCCACTTTGGGTACGCAGAGTCCTTGGTTATAAAAACTTCAAGATTCCAATTAACTTGGACGGAAATCCAATAGCCTCTGCGATGTTCCAAAGAGAGCATCTGTCCACGCTGTCAAAAGCAGCCTCAAAGTCAATGAATGTCAGAATACTGGGCTGTGAAACTCGTACCTAACCCTGTCTCTAACAGCTGTCGCAGGCTGAAAATTATCACGACAACCTCTACCTTGTCGGAATCCGGCCTTTCCCCTGGCAAATGAAGAATTGTCGCCTTCCTTGTACAAAGGTACGATGATGGCTGGGCGTATTTTTCTTGGGGGGCGAGTCATTTGGAGGGGGGGTTCAAATTTTTTTCAAAAACATGCTAAAAATTGCGCTATTTTTATAGTAATCGCCAAAAAATAAGCGAATTTAGTGCTTAAATAGGCAAAAATCGACTGAAAATATCCGGCAAAGTCAGAAAATTTTTGAAAATTTGGCCTTCTGTTCTGAGCGATTTTTCCAGGGCGAAAGTTAGAATCAAAAGGGGCACCCACTTTTCTTGGGGTGGGCGACTTTGGGGGTATTGAAGGGTGTTTATGGGGGGCCCCCGCTCCCCTCCCCCCAGTAGTGTAACGAGCTAAACTCTAGCTAAGCTAAACTTTAGTAACACATCTCGAAGATTCCAGAAACTTTGCTCGATTACGAAACACCTATGCAATCATGCAATCACGCAATCATTTTCATATAAGAACATATAACTGCATATAGCGTCATATAACCGCTGCCTATAAAAGCCGAGTTTCGAGACGCTAGTCAGTCAGTTGCAGCTCGTCCTTCGACCAAACCAGTTTGTCTTCACTTTGTTAGGCAGCCAGTTGCTGCAAGGGATTACGGTAGCTTGAGGCTACATAGGCTGCTCTAAGGCAGCAGGACGAAGTAGAAGACAACTTACACTGCAACTGAAGTTGAAGACGAAGACGTATACACACAAGCACACCGCAGACCCACATGCACACCTGCACACCTCGCACACACTATTCAAAGTCCTATCATTCTCTGTTATTGCAACGAACTTTTGTATTTGCTTAATAAACGACTGTTGTTAATTTCTGGTTTACTTTAAAGTAGATACCCAGCCAGTGATCGGTTCAGTAGAGTAGCCGGTCACATTTTGGTGCCGTGACCAGGATCCAAAATTTGCGAAAGGCCGGGTAAAAGCACACTGAGAAATAAGAACCAAGAGGGTTATTGAAAGTGACATGAAAGCAATCACAACACAATACACACAACGCAACACAAACATAATGCGAGCCAACTATATTGGACCCTGTGCTTACTGCATTTGCCCTTATCTATTGGTGATCATTGCACAGTAAGCTGAAGGGAGTTGGGACTACTTAACGGTAAGTGTTTGAATTAATTGTTATTACTCTTTTATTCTTGGATTTAATCAATCATATGGAGCTGAATATTACACCCTTTAGTGCAGAAGCAGGAGACGACATTTACGAATTTTTGAATTATCTCAGACGAGTAGGCAAAGCTTATGACTGCTCAGACGACTATTTAGCTAAAATTTTGCCTGCTTTTCTTACCGGTCATGCAGGAGAAGTTTGGGACGAAATCCCTGAAGTATATATGCAAAAAAGACTGGCACACAGTCACAAGACGAATGGTAGACAAGTTAGACCTTAAGCCAAGAAGCTACTACAGTCTAAAACTTCACAGCAGAATACAAAAAGACGACGAATCAGTGACTGCATATTCTAAAAATATTTTAGAGCTTTCTAGTAAAGTCTATGGCGATTTTGAATTTTCTGACCTCGACCTAATTCGACGGGACGTTTTTGTTGGAGGTTTAAGAAAAGAAATACGAGAAAATTTAGTGAGAGAAAAGCCAAAGTTTTTCTATGATGCTTTAAGGTCTGCCTTCCAGCATGAACAGATTTCTGAAATGTATGATCAAGACCATGAAGCTAGAACACAAGAGGAATTAAAAATAGAAAAAGTCCATAAAAATAAAACGCAGAAGTTGAAGAAAAGTAATGCATTAATAATAAATAACGAAGAAAACTGTACAGCTGAATTAAACTATGCTGAAAAACGTGCTGCAGAGCTAAAGCACGCAGAGAAAAACAGCCAGGTGTCTATGAGAAAACTACGTATATGTAGAAACGCTTATACTACTACAATATTAGAACGATGCCGTAATAAAAAACTAAGCGAGAAAGTTGAGCTAACGCACACTATAGAAAACTATAAAGTACGCATATGTGTATCAAGTTACACGTCGCAAGTTGTAAAACAAAAGGAGAAACTTCAGTGTACTAGAGTGAAGTTAAGCAGTGACAAGTCACTTGACTTGAATGTAGCAACCAAGATTGCTTCTGAAGAAGGCGGAGCTAACAAAACTATTGTGATTAGCAGAAAGCTTACACAGGTAAGACAGGAAAAGCGGCCTACAAAAACACCGGATAAAGACAAAAAGATCCACTCAATATTTGAAAAAGAAAGAGAAAATTGTGCTGACATGATTTCCCATCAACAACTTGCGAAAACTGATACGAAATTGGAATTCAAATTTGAATTGGAAAAGTTCCTGCTAAAGTTGGGGAAGTTCATAATGTACATACTGATTTGGCTGTTTGAATTAGAATGGGGTGAACACAAAAAGGCAGCAAGTCAGACAGGCTGGACCGCCACGCTAAAAACTGCATTCTCGGACAACAGAAGCAGTTTGTGCATACAGAAAGATGACGAAAAGAATGCGGTCAGGGTTAGAACTTTAGTTGGAAGCAGATATGAAAAAGCACTTGTACACAGTACTGGAGATTTTCAGGGAGCCGGAGCAAAATTTTTCGAAGAACTTGGATTTGATTTTTCACTGATAACTTCACAATGCATTTAATCAGTTGCATATTTATACGTATAACGTAGTTTTGTAGATTGAAAAGTCATTTACACACTTTATCTCAACAGTACGTAGCAGTTTTGCTCAATCAAAAGGCAAGATTTCATAAACAAAGCCAAAACACTGCACCCAGAAGATAGCCAGAGCACAAAAACTAATAAAGGCCTATCTACAAGTCGAAACAAAGAATAATTTGGGAACTGGGATAAAACAACTTTGCAAAGGGGAATAAAAAAATTGAAGACGAAGACAGACGAAATTAACTATAAAAATATAATCTTTTTAGAATGTCAATAAGTAGCTCTACTCCTGTTTGTTCTAGATTCAGATTTTCAGATAGCCGGATGTCTGCTTAACTTGGACACAGCCTTGGCTAGAAATCAAATTGGTTCCTGTCCCTTATCACGTCCCTTGCCATCCATCCGCCCTGACGACACCGACCAAGACCTATACACAGGATTACAGATTACGTCCTCACTTCTAAAAAATCAAGCACCAGCATACACACAAAACATACGTACGAAAGGCAACATCCCGCCGCACATAACGCTCCACATAAAACAGATGAAGAGCACGTTAACACTCCCTATTCTCTACAAAGAGTGCCTCGTTAACACAAACACAGATAAACATACAGTTCCTCCGCCAATGACGGAACGATTCCTGGACGATGGCCCTCGCTTCCAGCAACTTACATCGATGGATGTCTTTTACGCCAATGCTCCGATGCCTAGATCCACGAACGATTCCCGATGGATGGACACCCTAATCACCTGGGCTTATTCTAGTGGGGGGGGGGGGGGGCGGCCCCCCCCCCCATAAACGACCTTCCCCCCCCCAAAAATCGCCCCCCCCCAAAAAAAGTGGGTGCCCCTTTTGGTACCAACTTTTGCCCTGAAAAAATCGCTCAGAAGGCCAAATTTTCAAAAATTTTCCGGCTTCGCCGGAGATTTTTACTCAATTTTTGCCCTTTTCAACACTAAATCTGCTTATTTTTGCTATGAAAATCAACTTTTATAGTATATGCTAGAAAAATAGCGCTATTTTTCGAAAAATTTTCGCCCCCCCCCCAAAAATTCCTTGCCCCTCGGACCTTTGGGGGGGGGGGGCCCCCCCAAGAAGCCCCCCCCCAAGAAAAAATCCCTAGAATAAGCCCAGATCACTGTACGGCGGATGCCCACCTCAATCACTGAACAACGACAGATGAATACCCTATCACTGGACGGCGGATGAACACCATATCACAAGACGACGGATGGACTCCTCATTCCATGGCTATCAGTACAACTACTGATTCGTCTGATCTGATGGGAACCAATGAAGAAAAATTGACTAGAACTTTGAAGAATAGAATTTTCACAAATAAATATGGAAAACTGACCTTACTCTAAACTGAACTTTTTGTATGAACTGTTTTATTGTATATGTGTTTTGTATGTTTACTTTGTATTGTATGTCCTTACGCACGAACACTTCCGCACGAATTCTCAAGCTGAGGACAGCTTCTTCACGGATGGGGACGAATGTAACGAGCTAAACTCTAGCTAAGCTAAACTTTAGTAACACATCTCGAAGATTCCAGAAACTTTGCTCGATTACGAAACACCTATGCAATCATGCAATCACGCAATCATTTTCATATAAGAACATATAACTGCATATAGCGTCATATAACCGCTGCCTATAAAAGCCGAGTTTCGAGACGCTAGTCAGTCAGTTGCAGCTCGTCCTTCGACCAAACCAGTTTGTCTTCACTTTGTTAGGCAGCCAGTTGCTGCAAGGGATTACGGTAGCTTGAGGCTACATAGGCTGCTCTAAGGCAGCAGGACGAAGTAGAAGACAACTTACACTGCAACTGAAGTTGAAGACGAAGACGTATACACACAAGCACACCGCAGACCCACATGCACACCTGCACACCTCGCACACACTATTCAAAGTCCTATCATTCTCTGTTATTGCAACGAACTTTTGTATTTGCTTAATAAACGACTGTTGTTAATTTCTGGTTTACTTTAAAGTAGATACCCAGCCAGTGATCGGTTCAGTAGAGTAGCCGGTCACAGTAGAATGGCAGTATATACGTCAGGATTCCGGGATGGACTCCTCTTGCCACAGCTTTTTGAAGAGACTTTCTAGCAGCATTAGCACAGAGCCTCCCCCACATTTAAACAGTTGTGGTGAGATATTGTCACTACCACTGCTTTCGCATTTTTCAATGTTTTCACTGCCTTGGTCCATTAACGGTTATGTACTTTAATTCACAGTGTATTGGCAATAAGTTAACAGATTTAAAATTCTTGATAGAAACGCAGTCTTTAGATGTTATTTTAGTAACAGAAACTTGGCTTAAAGAAACCGATCAAAATTCATTATTTAACTTTGCAACCGCATACAGTGTATTCCGAGCCGACAGACAAATCCGCATCCACGGGGGCGTAATGGCCCTTATTAGAAATAATTTTGATCCAAAAATTATAGACGCTATATGTTTTGAAGGATATATAGAAATTCTATGGGTCAAATTAAGATTGCGTAAACCCACTGTGATTGAACTAGGTATCATCTACCGTTCTCCTGCAACCCCATTGCATGTAGACGAAATTTTTAGAAATTATTTGAGAGATAAAATTTCAAATTCTAGTATCGATTTAATTTTAACGGGGGATTTTAATTTACCAAATTTACTTAGAAATAGTAATTTAAGAACAGCAAACGATTTGGAATACGGTTTACTTTTTGATGAGCTCGCTTTTCATCAAACTGTAGATTGCCCTACTAGAAACGAAAACTTCCTAGATTTGATTTTTACAACTGATAGACAACTTATAACCAAGGTTGAAGTAATACAACCATTTAGTACGAGTGACCATAACTCGATATCTTTTGAAATTCTTGGAAACCCTGATGTTCAGAAACCTAAGGAAAATTATTTTTACGACTATCTTAACGCGGACTACATCGCCTTAAATTTGTTTTTGGATTCTATTGATTGGGAAAACTTGTTCTTAAATGCAAATTTAAATGAAATGTGGACTGTTTTTACCAACATTCTGGAGTATGCTATCAGTTTATATGTACCTAAAAGGAAGAGATCTCGCCATTCGACTAAGTGGTCTCTCAGAACTCGACGAAAATTTATGCGTAAAAAGCTCTTGTGGAGTGTATACAAGCGAACGCGTACGCAACACGATAAGAATGCCTATAAAGCCGCAGCAAAGGAGGCTAGTGACCTTGCCAACATGGATGCATTGAGAGCGGAAAGTGCTATTTTAGAGTCCGGTTCCTTAACAACATTTTATAGATTTGTAAATTCAAAAATGACCTCAAAGAATTCTATTCCACCATTAGAACAAAATGGTATTGACGCATCCTCAGATAGGCAAAAAGCGGAACTCCTAAATCAGCAGTTTTGCAGTGTATACGTTCAAGACAATAATAACTTTCCTATTTTTAATTACCGTACTGATCAAAATCTCGAGAATATACTAATTACTGAGGAGTTAATAGTAAAATATATCGAAAAGTTGCCAAACAAGAAGTCTGCAGGTCCCGATGGTTTCTCTTCCTTTTTTCTTAAGCGAGTAAAAGAGGGTATCAAGGCGCCTTTAAGACGCATTTTTCAAATGAGCATTGACTCCGGGGAATTACCACTTCAATGGCTAGAAGCGAAAATTATCCCAATTTACAAAAAGAAAGGAAAAAATTCAGATCCGTCGAATTACAGACCTGTCAGTCTGACCTGTGTTTGCTGTAAGATTTTGGAAAGTATAATTAGGGACACGGTTGTAAACTACCTGATGGCGAATAATCTAATTTGCCGCCAACAGCATGGATTTCTTAAAAAGAAATCCACTATTTCAAATGTTTTGAAATCTTTGTATGATTGGTCTAAGATTATAGAATCAGGAAATGTTGTTCACTGTTGTTATCTAGATTTTGCCAAAGCTTTCGATACAGTCTCTCATGCGAAGCTAATGTACAAACTTGAAAGGTATGGAATAAAGGGCAAATTATTAAATTGGACTCGCGCTTTTCTTTCCAACCGTTCTCAATTTGTAGAAATAAATGGTCAAGTATCAGAAAGAAGTGATGTTATTAGTGGAGTACCGCAGGGAACTGTGTTGGGTCCCATTCTCTTTTTGGTATATATAAACGATGTCGTGGATTGTGTAACACAGGCAAATATACTGATATATGCTGATGATGTTAAATTGTATTTAGCAGCAAAAAAATCTAGCGTAACTGATGGACGTCTTCAAGATGATTTAAACCGGTTGTATGCGTGGTCAATTGAATGGCAATTGAGTTTAGCTATTCAAAAGTGTTCAGTTTCAAATTTTGGACCATCCATACAACAGCCTTGTTACAAAATCAACGGCGAAAATTTACCAGTTACAAGTGAAATTAAAGATCTTGGATTTATAATAAATAAAAATTTACAATTTAGCAATCACTGTATGTCAGTATATAAAAAAGCTGTGGGTATCCAGGCTTTAATTTTTAAGTCTTTTAAATCCAGAGACATAAAATTCTTAGTGAAAATGTTCACTACTTTCGTTCGTCCTATTGCAGAAAGTGGTACCTCAGTTTGGTCACCCTACTTACTAAAAGATATTGATTTAATTGAAAGAATTCAGAGAAAATTTACAAAACGTGTTCCTGGTTTTGAAAACCTCGTGTATACGGAACGTTTGCGTCTACTTGGAATGAAATCTCTGGAACTTAGGCGTTTACATACTGATCTTAAATTAATGTATAAAATCATAAACAACCTAATTGAAGTCCCTTTCAATTCAATGTTTCAATATGCTGTCCAGGTTAATACTCGTAGCCATTCTTTACGTTTAAGATTGCCCAGAAATGTACGAAATTCGTCGCTAAATAATTTATTTCATATGAGGGTTGTTAACCTATGGAACTCTTTACCTGATGCGGTTGTAACGGCTAGCAGCTTTACTTCCTTTTGTAGACTTTTAGAACAGACAAATTTAGATAATTTTCTAAGGGGGCGGGGGGTCAGCTGATCATTCCTATCCTCCCCCGTCCTGCTCACGTAAATGAAGTTTTGTTGTTTGTTTTCGATGATTTTGTTACTTTATTTTTGCTGATATATACTATTTTCTTGTTCGATCCTAATTTGTGTTAAGTTGATTGTTTTGTTGTTTATCTTGTTTTGTTCGTATTATTTTCGTTTCGTTTGTTTTGTATTCGAAGTAAACATTTAACTTCTTCTACTGAGTAAATGCTTTCTTTCTTTTTTTAGGGTTCAAAAGGTGGGGGGTTGGTTCGGGCTAAGGGGGAGTGGGGGGGGGGAGAGGAGGTGAGAAGTAGAAAAATGTCCTCGGAAAAAAAAAAAGGGAGGGAGGAGGGGTAGGGTGGAGGAGTAGATTGGTATTTATGGGATGGGGGGGTGTGGTTGGTGTTTTGAAGGGGAAGGGAAAAAGTAAGAGGTGTGGTATTGAGGGCAGGCTGGAGCGGAGAGAGGGGGTGGCGAAGTAGTTATAAAGGGGGGTGGGGGGTAAAGGGGGTGGTAGAGTAAAGCAAGCAAGAAGAAGGAGAGGAGGTGTGGTGCTCTTGATAAAAGTAAAAGTAGTGGCGGGGGGAAGGAGAAGAGATAGATGGAGGGTGGTGTGTTATATATATGGGTTGGGCGCCTCGAGAAATGGGTGGTGGAATAGGTAGAGGTGAAAAAGAAGAAAGAAGAAGGAAATACAAGCCAAAAGAAGATATCTAATATATTGTGGTTGGGGATTGGATTGTAATTGAAGGGGGAGGTATTTTTGATGGTGTAGAAGAGCAAGCAAACACAATAGGAGGGGGGAGGGGAGAGGACAAGAGAGGGACACAACGCAGGGAAGGGGCGCCCCTTCCTTCTTCCTTCTTTCTTTTTTTTTTAGTTTATGTTGAGGGGTTGTTGTAAAAGGGTAAATTGTTGGTGAGGGGGTGGAGTGGTTTGGGGAATATGGTGGGGGGGGATTGGTACGGTTTGTGTTGATTTGGATGGATGATTGTGTTTGGTTTTTAGGGAAAAGTTTAGATCGTTGTTTGTTATTACGTTAGTAGTGTATAAGTGAGTTGGGTATGGGTTTTAATTATGTAAGGTATGTGGTGGAGGGTAACCTACCCGGGTGGAGTGGTAATTAATGACTAATAAGTTGGGAATTTTATGGAGTTTATTGTTAGTAGTGTGGGGTATTGTTAGTTGTAGTATGACTTGTGTTGTTTTTTATAGTTTGGTTTGATTCTCTTTGATGAGAAGTTGAGTTTTGTATGGGTTTTGGGTGTAGTTAAGGCATTATGGTATATTTTGATTGGGTGTTGTTTGTATGGTGTGGAGGTAATTTTTTATGGAGATGGTTGGGGGGGGGGGGGGGGGGGGGGGGGGGGGGGGGGGGGGGGACGGATGCAGTCATCATTTGAGGTGACACTCCTGGCTCTACGGCTGTGTATCCGGGGATGAGCACCGGCACCCCTTGTCCCTGAAGCAGGGATGGAGATATTCTCCAGGGGTCACCTTTACTTTTTTACCTTTAAGCGTAGACTTTGGGCCAAATTTAAAGCAACTGGAGATCTGGAATTTAGAGAAAGTTGGAAAAGACTGTGTCTTTTAGTAAAGCAAAAGGTGTACTTAAATGAAAGAAAAGAAAAGAAAAGCTTATGAAAGAAAAGCTTTGACTAGTTCAAATCCCAAAGACTTTTGGAAATTTGTGAATCGAAAATTAGGTGATCAACAGCATTCACCTGTTTTAAAGAAGGGTGATGTCTTAATTACTGAGAAAAAAGCTATCGCTGAAGAATTCAATGAAGCTTTTTGTAGTGTATTTATAATTGATGACGGAAGAACTGTTTTAACAAATTACACTCCTATTGATACGCAAGATACAATAGTGCTTACGGAGGATGAAATACTTAAAGTTTTGAAAAATATTCCCTCAAAACTTAGTTGTGGACCTGATCAAATACCCTCTAAATTTATTAGAAATTTGTCCTATGAACTTGCACCAATTCTTCTCGTTTTGTATAACAATTCTCTAGACAGTGGATGTATACCCCTTGAGTGGAAAGCTGCTAATGTAGTACCTATTTTTAAAAATAAGGGTTCTAAAGCGGAAGCTTTAAATTATAGACCCATTAGTGTTACTTGTGCTTTAATGAGAAATTTTGAGAGATGTGTTAAACCGCATCTATTATCTCTTTTAGAACGTAACAAAATTCTAAGTGAGCATCAACATGGTGGACTTAGTAGAAGGTCTACAGTTACGCAACTTCTTCAATGTCTGGTTGATTGGGGTA
>JASAND010011471.1:0-14618 GCA_030248195.1 Trissonchulus latispiculum
TGCAGGGTACTGTAAAAACCAAGATCCACAAAATTTTATCGGAAACCGCAAAGAACGATTGCACTAGTGATGGGACGATGTGCGCGATGTTTTTGTTGTATGCTGAGGCCACGGAAATTAATTATTCAGTGATGGAGAGTACGGAATTGCTTCGGAGTTGGTTTTCGACCCTAACTCTTGCTACTGTGGTCACAGAGCCACGCTTTTTATACCAATCGGCGCAGAATCGCACGCTCTTTCCAACGGTGGGTGTCCCGACGCGCCGCGACCTCTGCAGAAAAGCTAGGCACCAGCAAACATGGAAGTCGTTCGTCAACATGTGCCAAAAGAGACACGAGCGCGGATGGCCGCGCGTAATGGCACCATCGCCGCTAAAAAGGTGTTTAAAAGAAAGAGGAGGCTTTTCTGATTGAGGAGCTGTTGAAATTATTACAATCGGATGAAGGGTTAGTGAGATACGACCGTTTAAAAATTTTCACCTCAATTACTATTATGAAGCGTTACAGTACCCTGCACGAGAAGGGTATGGGTTGGCGAAATCGTCAAGTTGGCGATACTTCTTGTGTGAATTGCGACATTCGTGAACGACTGGCGGAAAAGGGGCGAACTGGTTTACGAAAATCGTCAACCTGACGACTTCGTCAACTGTTACCCTTCTCGTGCAGGGTACTGTATAGATAAACACAAGAAGTTTTTATAGATTCTGTTTTCTTCGTCTTCTTATATTTTTCCTTGCTTTCAATAAATTGAATTGAATTGTTAAGAATAAGAAAATTCATGCCAAAAGCGAAATTTGATGGTGTTTTGCCCTTTTCTCTATTGCACTCCTTAATTTTTATGGTAAAATGGTAAAATGGTAAAATGGTCGTTGCGTTCAGTAATGATGTCTGTCTGCTGTTAATTACGGACGCGATGGAATCCTGAGCATTCTTATTAACTAACCTATCGTCGAAAGAAATTGCTTTCGCGAAAGAAACATGTCGCAAAAATGTGTAACAAAGCAAGATCAGTTTTATCTCTTATTTTTCGCAATTTTGTATCTGATGATATTGCGGTGAGAGTTAAATGATACAAAGCCTATGTTCTACCGATATTGTTTTACGCTTCTGAAATTTGGAATCCATGGCTTATAAAAGATATTAAGGAAATCGAAAAAGTGCAAATTACTTTCTGTTCTTCTTTTGTGTATTTAAACCAGTACAATTATAAAACTCAGTGTGAACTGCTTGGTCTCACCATTTTAGAGCTCGAACGCATGTTTGTCGATTTGGTATTATTATATAAGATAATTTTCGGATATACTGTTATAGCTCCTTCTGAGCTTTTTGTCTTTGCTTCTATACCTTACGAAAGTCGGGGTCATTTGCTTAAACTAAAATGCCCAAGGTTTTCTACTGATTTATTAAAATTTTCTTTTGCCTGTCGAGTAATAAGTCCCTGGAATGCATTACCTGAACGCGTTATTCTTAGCAGAACCGTCCTTGATTTTAAAGAAGGATTGAAAAGCTGTAAAAGTATACTGTGCAAGTATCTACGTGTTTATAAGTAAAATATATCTACGCATTGTATTTCCGTCTGTATCGCTGGTACATATATATACTTGAATAAATCGTGAATCTGTCTGCGTTGTCTTTTCCGTTGCTTATAACTTTGGAAATAAAATTCTTCTTCTTCTTCTTCTTCTTCTTCTTCTTTTAATGATTGCAAGATTGAAAGAAAGTTTTTTCACCATTAAGTCCATTATGTATATACCAAAGTGCTAGTCTTTTTATTGGATCCAGAAAAATCTTATTGTGTTGATTTCAAACTCGGGTCAAATTTTAGATGACTAACCAGTGAGAGGTTGAATATTTTGTTTTCCTTTCTATTCATTGGATTTAATTTATGCCAGCCAAAACATTTACAAAAATGTGAAAATTGGATGACTTGATCAAATTTAAGTCAGTTTCATCACTGACGGAATAGTTTTACACAGAAAGAACTTTTGAGAAAGCTATTATGCATGTTTATCTCAGGTTAAGGTGTCCAATATGCTTTAATTCTGCAATAATTTTAATTGAGCAAAGTAGCCCCTTTCGGCGGGCAAAGTAGCCCCATGTTGGGGTACTCTGCCCACCGGGGTTAAATATTTATGTTCAAACTTTATCAATCGAGAGATAGGTTCATAAGATAGCTCAGGATTTAAGCTTTAATTTGGCATATAACTTACTATAGTTTGTTAAGGGGGGGGGTTTAGCTGAATTCCCCAAACAGCTAAAATTCGGCATTTTTTCGAAACTTTGTAACTGTCGTACTAAATTACTCCATGTGCATCCGCACTAAGTGCGTTATACATGAAATTTGCTGTAGCAGAAAGATAACCCCTTTCGCTGTACAGTGCAAAAGAACTTATTCTAATACGATACAAGGAGCGGTCAGTAGAATTTTCGCTACATTCCTTTCCGAAGCAGGGCAAAGTTACCCCCGAAGGCAAAGTAGCCCCGGTTGACGGTAATAAATGCGGTTCCCTTTTTAACTGCCACAGTTAAGTCAGAAAATCTTGGCTTGCCCCCGAAATTTTTTCTGGCTACGCTAGTGTGCATAATACGTTGTATATACAGTGCGAGACGTATGCAGGTGTCGAGAAATTCCCAAGAAAATATTGGGGAAAATTTGGGAAAATATCCGGAAAACATCGGAAAAATATCCGGAAAATCACAGAAAAACTTCCGAAAAATATCGTGAAAATATTGGGAAAATGTCTGGAAAAAATCGGAAAAATGTCTGGAAAATATCGGAAAAAAGATCGGAAAAATATCGGAAAAAAATCGGAATAATGGAAAAGTTGCACAAAAATCGGGAAAATCCCCGGAAAAAATCGGACAAAAATCGGTAAAAAATCGGAAAAAAATCGGAAAAGTTGCACAAAAAAGTCGGAATAATTTCCGGAAAAAATCTGAAAAATATTGTCCCGATTTTTTTCGATTTTTTCCAACAAAAGTTTTCCTGTGAGAAGTCCATAAAACCGTTATAAACGTGTATTTCTCGCGATAATAAGCACTTTAAGCCAAAAATTTGGACTTTTTGAAAAATTTTGCAAAATTTGCCCTAAAAATGCCCAATTTTTAGCAAATTTTCGCGCCCTCGGCGCGACTACCCCCCCCCCCCAAATTACACCTATGCGTGTATATACCCTCTCCCAGCTTTCGGGTACCCCGCCCCAGTAATTTTTGGACACAAGCTAAATTTGACCGAAAATGGCCATTTTTAGAAATTTTTGTAAAAATTAAGTTTCTAATTTAAGGTGGTGATTCCTTTTGGGCACATATAGTTCGTTGGCGGCGTAAATCAAGAAGAAATTGGACGAAACTTTCCGAAATACATTGTTTTAGCGTTCTAACACCCTCCGCGCAATCCCAATTCAAAAATTCGGGATTTCCGGTCAGGGCGGCTTTTCCCAATTTCTTAAAGTTTGACGGCAGCTATACAGTTAGGACAATATTCATTCGAAAGACCTCGTTGAGCTTCATAGTTTTGCTTTTTAAGGTTACGTTCTAGCTTTTTTCTACCGTGCGATATAGCCGATTTTCCTGTTTTGTCGTCGAAAACTTGTCATTTTTGCAGAAATCAAATAATCCATCATTTCTTGAACTATGCAAGCCGTAAAATCAAACTAAGGGAGCCGATCTAAAGGTCTCATAGGAGCAAATTATTCGACGCATGATCGTCTTCCGACAGCTATCCCGCAGGCTGCTATCATAAAAATGTAGTTATTGCAAAAACACGAGCAATTTTTTTCCAAAGATTGTGGAGCATTCGCCATGCAAGCTGGAGCCTATTTCATAAAACTACACTAGTTACATTACATTTACTACATTAAAATGTAGCTGCATTACATTTGCTACATTTTTGGGTTTCATAAAACAAATGTACTTTTTACAATGTAATGTAGCTACATTACATTTGGGGAATCCCTTTTGACGTCATTTTATCTCGTTTTACATTTGTGTGGCTACAATGTAACTACATTGTAGCTACAATGTAATTACATTGTAACTACATTGTAGTTACATTGTAATTTACATTGAAAATACATTTTTTGTTCACAATAGCTATTGTGGACTTAATGGATTATTTACAAAAAGCTGCATATTTTAAATTAAATATTATAGGTACTAATACACACAACGAAGAATGAGAAAGTAGATAAATTAATAAATACGTACGTGGTAATAAAAGTATCGAAGTTTTTGAAAATGTTACAAAGTTTTAGAGAGTTTGAGATTTCAGATTTTCTAATAAAGCGTCATTTTGTATAAATGTCATTTCTAATGTCTTCTTCACAATCTTAAGTTTCCTTCGTAGGTTAAAAATCTCTTTTATAAATGATTTTAACGAGAAAAGCCCACTTTATCGTGGTATTGACCACAGTCAAAAATGTAGTTACATTTGGTCTGAAAATGTAATGTAAAATGCCTAAAATACTTTTATGAAACTAAGGTAATGTAACTACAGTTACATTTCTAGCCTATTCAAAACACTATGAGAACTACTACATTGTGTAATGTATAAAATACAATGTAACTACATTACATTGTAAGAATGTATATGAAACCGAATTTGAACTACATTGTTTATTGTAGTTACAATATAGCAAATGTAATGTATATGAAATAGGCCCCTGGAGGGCTGCTACTTAAGGTGCTGGTATCGTTTTGTGCAGTGCATTTGTGGGTATTTTTTGAAACGCCATAACTTTCGCAATTTTGTGAGTTGGAAAAAGCTTTATACATCATTTTAAAGCTTATAATCTGTAGATTCTCGTGAGAGTACGAAACTAGTAAAAATCTTCAAAAAATAGCGAAAATTGTCTGACATACTGACATCTGACAGGCTGAATATGGACCAAAAATCTTTGAACATCGATTTCTCAAAACTGTGAAATCGGCCAAAATTTTTTCTTGTGCTGTCCTATAAAGGACATGTGGGCCGAGGGACATTTTTTGGATTTGGCTCAGCAGGTCTTAACGGTCAAGAAAACCCATTAAATGTGCGGTGACACGAAATTTCGCAACTTTGCATTGAGTTTTTTCGCAACTGGAGATGTTTTAGCTCAAACCAAGAAAAATGTCCCTCCGCAATAGTGCGAATTCTCGTCCTGCCAAAATTCACGCGAATCCATTGGGTAGTTTTTGAGAAATCGATGTTCAAAACAAAATAATAGCAGTTTTGCCACAATGGTTTTTCGGCCAAATCTCTAGCTTAGAGCAACAAACTCCGGCTAATAGGCATTGATAAAATGTGAAATGAGACTGTGTATCGATCGAGTATAAATAAACCAAAATTATCCGTACGATTTGGCAGTAATTTTGAAAAAAACTGATTTTCTCGAAAACGGCCATTTTTGGACCCCCAAAATCGTTTTTTGCTTATACTGACTTAACCACTAGACATAGCTCAAAAGCTGTAAAAACAAAAATGTTCATTTTTGTGCCCTTTTTCCAGCCATCCCAACCAATCTGGTGTCTCGACTATGTGCTGAGAGAATAATGGCAAAAACCAAAAATTTCTTATCTTTGCACCTAAAAATGCGGGACTGGTCCCAGAATATTAAAGAGCACCGAAATCGTATATTTGGAAAGTTTCATCCACTGTCATAAAGAATTAGAGCCTGTAGGGTCAAATTTACACAAAGCGATACCAGCACCTTAAGGTGGTAGTACCACTACCGGGGTGGTCTTTGAACAGATACTGTGAACTAAATACTTAATCAATCGGCTTGAAATTTGACACTTTTGTTCTTTATCATATTTTGCATCAAATGCGCTTGCCTGCAACGATGTGGGGGCTGGCTTCCTGTCTACACAAGAGGAAATGTATTAAAAGTTTCGAATTTAAATATCTCCTTCATTCCTTTATGGATTTGTTTGAAATTTTCCATGTAAGCTTTATTAGTTTATACGCTCAGGCCGTTTTTTTAGTTTTTCGTAAAAGTGCATTTTCGATTTTTTAGCTTATTTTGAAATATTGTAAATTCTATATCTTGCGTACTACTGCGTTTTTCCAAAAACAAAGAAAACGGCCTGAGCGTATGCAGATATAACACATATTTGGAAAATTTGGTCAAGTTTGGTTGAAGCAGTGACGAGAAAATCAAAAACAAAGAATTCGCAACTTTTCATTGCTTGCTTTGGTTTTGGGAATTTACAATGCTTTCAAGCAGCTGCAAGGTGTTTTCTGTTAAATAATGCACATAAGTAACACAACGACAGCCGTTAAAATCCAATAGATTGAATTTTAGGATGAATTGTTCTTGCTTTACATTGAGTGCGCAAACGGTCAACGTAATTCAGCTATATCAGCTATATATCAGCTATTAGCTTCAACCGCTTGTAACTTTTGGTAGAAACCACGTACAGAAGAGATATGTAGATCATTTTAAAGCGCTTTTTGCGCTCTTTCACGTAGTTCAGTAAAATTTAATATACGAAGCTTAAATAAAATTTTGACTGTTTGCGCATGCGCAAAGCCACGATGGTAGCTAGCCAATTTCGCACTCTCTGACACCAAGATTTTGCGCAAAGATAGTTTGCCAACCAGTTTTGCTTTACCCAATGTTTTGTCAAGATTGCTTCATCCGTGGAAAAATTACGTAGAAAATCCCGGTACTGGTACTACAACTTTAACAATGTGTTCTGCACAAATATACACAGGGACGTTTTTTAGTTGCACCGATTACTGCTTTCTAACTAAAGTAATCGCTTGGGAAAAGCAGGCAAAATACAGGTTACGCACACATTTCAGCTCATTTCTCTAACGAAGAGTGACTTCACAATAAATAAAAAATCGTCCCCAACTATTTGATGGAGGTATCGATTGATATAACCGATGAGTTTGTAAAAAATCTGGAAAATTATACTCTTCTAAAATGGGCTGAAATTATTTTAGAAAAGCAACATTAGTTTCATGGTATGCACTAAAAAGACAAAATGTCAAGCTGCATTTTGATATAAAAATGGCTTCTTAACTCAAAGTAAGGAATGAGTAATAAATGGTGCAAACTTTATGCGACCAAAGGGAATCACAACCTTAAGTGGTTTTATAGAAAAATATATAATTTAAGTGAATGACAATTTTTTGATATTTGAAAACTGATGTTAAATATGAATTTGTCTAAAAGCCGTTACGTATTTTTCTAGGCAGGTTATCCTCTCTAGCCAGGTAACTCATGTGTAGCTGGCACAAACTAAAACGATCATTTTTTCATTGATGATTTACGTATTAAATTATTCTTCTTAGGTAGTGATTCCTTCTGGGCACATATTGTTGTTTGACGGTCCAAATCAAGATGAAATTTGATGAAACTTTCCAAATTAAGTTTTACAAAATTCTAACACCCTTCGCTTAATCCCGCGTAGACAGTAGCTGCATACCTATGATTATATTCATTCGAAAGATCTTGTTGAGCTCTGAGATATAGCTGATATATTTTTATCTTATTTTGGCTTTGCAAACTTGTCATTTTTGCAGAAATCAAATATCCACCATTCTTGAGCTACTCTTGCCGTAAAAGAGTCAGCAAAGACTCAAAATGCGCATTGCTACAGGGCTGATTCCTATCCCAAGAATCCACCAAACTTTGATCGAACTGTCTGCACTTTTTACAGCTGATCAAGATTAGAAAAGCCTGTTGAATGCCTATTTTATTCCGACTTGGTTGACCGAAAATTTTTTAATTACAATGTAGAATTTTTATTTAGTGGGAGAGCGCACCAATAATAACGTCGTCGAGGCCTGACCTTCCCGGTTCAACAAGCCGGTAGCTGTTTCCCATCAGGCGTTCTTTAAATTCCTCATCTCTTTGAAGTCTGAGCACGATGCCGTTTCCAATAAAATTACTGTAAGAATTACCGGCCATCGCTTGCCTCCGAAAAATAAAACTTATGTTGAACTGAATAGGATAATAGAATTTCGTGGCCCATTTCAGATGTGGCTCAAGTCAGAATAAACAGGTATGTACAAATGCATTGAATGAGTATGCAGCATTTGAAGACTGATGTAGCATAGGAGAATTCGGCTTCGTAACATAGGTTTGTAATCGGAATAAGAGTATATCTTATATAATCGTGTACTGTTTTAGCGTTAATACATCTATAAAGGAGCTTCGGTTTGATTCTCAGAAAACTTTGCATTCATTTGTCAACGTAAAACAGTGGAATGCAAACTGATTGGAACATTTGATCAGGCCCACCTACTGAAGTGATGAACATTCCCTTTCATTGCCACTTTCACACTCTTAAATTACCCTTAAAAGCTGCCATAAAATTGTGATCATGTGCACACCCGTTTGTGCAGGTAGCAGGTGTCTGTTGCCGAAGTTCTAAAAAAACTAAATATACCTTCTAGATTGACTAGCTTTATATACGAATTTTGGTCGTGATACTACAACCTTAAGCCTGCTGTTTCCGTATGGTTTCTGTTCGAAATGATAATATCGGCATATTTATATGCTTCGTTAATATTTGATGTGAAGAAAAAACGTGTAAAGTGATTTTAAGCATTAATGGAACT
The DNA here is from genome assembly GCA_030248195.1 of Trissonchulus latispiculum. Taxonomy (NCBI): domain Eukaryota; kingdom Metazoa; phylum Nematoda; class Enoplea; order Enoplida; family Ironidae; genus Trissonchulus; species Trissonchulus latispiculum. The sequence goes on from JASAND010011471.1 coordinate 8,551, forward strand.
ATAAGCGTTTTACCAAACACAATGCATATATTAAACCGATCCTGCTTCAGAACATAAGCTAGGATATATGGTACCTGTATCATTCTGTTGGGTTTTCGCTTTACCATGAAACCATACTTGATCATCGTTACCTGTTCTTTGCCATTGATCATATCGGCTAGCAGTAGGTCAAACCGAAATTTTAGTTTAAATATCCTCTAAATTTTAAATATCAGAATTAACAAAAAACTGGAATACTCTCAACGGCGCTGTAAATTTCCGGAAATAAGCTTGTCGGAGATGGTTAAGCAAAACGGAAATCTGTATTGTTAAGTTATCGGTTATGCTGTTCATTGCGTGTGCTATGTTAGAGGCTTTGTCACAGTTCAAAATTTACATTCAAGATGCTTATGAATTCAAAATACCTAAGTACTAGCCTATTGTCACCATAATATCTAACATCGCTCAAAAGCAAAAGTTCTTGTTAGCAGAAGTATTGTTTGTAGCATGTGGTTAACCGATGAGTTTATCTGCGAAGCCTGCCGGACTGCCAACCCGAATATTTTACGACGCTACAAGACCGAAGGTCAGTGCATGTCGGACACTACAGGGTCTACACTAATTTCCGATACTATCGCTTATTAACGGCTGGCTTGACACTACTTTTGAGAAACTAGATTATGATATGTATGGTTTCAAAAATAATCATACACCGAATGCTTATCGAACATATAGTACTCAGCACTAAAATAAATAAACCAAACTTGATGTAATTAACAAGCACCTGATACTCAAGAATGTGTTATCACATGTTGACATACATTCAAATTTCTCAACCGCCTAGCCTGAACCGGCAAAAACAAATGGCATTACTGATACACTTTTGTTAAAGACTGCATCAATAGTTTGAAGAATTGTTGGAAGAACACAGATGAATGTAGGGGATTGAACGCGTATGAAGGGAACAAGACAGTAACCGTTAATGATCTTCCTTGTCAAAACTGGTCAGATCAAACTCCACACAAACACAAGAAGGGAGTATTCTATAACCACACCTACTGTCGAAACCCAAATCATGCTGCTGCTCCATGGTGCTACACTTTGGATTCGGCAATTCATTGGGAATACTGCTTTCCTCCATGCCCATTTCCCTCAGAAAAAGAGCGTAAGTGGAATATTTTGGCATTTTTATTCGTTGGCAAACACACTGCTTTCTAAATCTTAACGTATTTAACGTTAGTGTCAGACTACAATAAAGCAAGCTGCATTTAATATCCATCAGAGACTGATAACAGTTTAGTATCCTCCTGACTAGAGGAAGGTTTATAAAAATTAAAAATTTTAAAGTATCGGGAAAGTGCGAGCTAAAAATGGTTTTTTTCAGCAGAATTTTCCTTACCGAAAACATGTGAAAGGCACAAGAACGAAGAAAACAAGTGATCACAGTTTTCTGCACACATTCGTGGCAGGCCTACGTAACAGAATAAGTTTGCGTCATACTCGGCACACTAATTAAAGAAATGAAAGTTGTACACCACCAGGCACCCGAAAAATTCGGGCAGCTGGCGGGGTTCGAAGGCCGAAATCGCGGGTGTGGTAAAGCTTATCATTGTTAAGCATGTGTTTATATGCGTTTGAGACGAAAACGCATCTGATTGACTTATCGCTTACCTTATGTCAAGATTCCGTGTACAAGGGTAACTCCTCAGAGATCTCGGATTTGCATTGTTAACAGTGTTTAAAGCAAATGAACTAAAATGAACCTTATTGATTACTGCTGCGTGCCTGATAGTCTTTCGAGATCTTGGAAGGGTTACGCTTATACACGAAATCTTGACATGAGGTAAGCGATTAGTTAATCAAATGAGTTTAAGATCAAACGCATATAAGCATACACTTAACAATGATGAGCGGTACCACCCGGAGATTTCGGAGTTAATGGTGCCTAGCATCTCGCAAGCTTATTCTATTAGGACTGAGTGTGTATCACTCTTCCTATTATAAACTCTTGCTATTAACCAATGTTTGCCAGCAAATGTGTGCAGAAAACTGTGATCGCTTGTACAACATGCACTTCATCAGAGCCATGACATCTTGGTTAAGGAATTGAAAGAAGAACATTATTATCTTGGAAACAAACGCAGACATCTTGTGCTAACAGCTGCTACTTTCAAAACCACTTTGCAATATCCTTAGAAAGCTGAGAAACTGTTATTCTGGAAATCATTTACTTGTAAGAAGTTGAGATTCAATTCACTGACCTGTATATTCTTTTACAGAGTGTGTGAGACAGCAGACGGCATTTGCCTTGATACAATGCTGCTGCAGGCCTACAGAGACATGGCCATATGATCACAAGATTTCAACATCATCCAGAGAAAGTAATCAGAATGGTTATAAAGCTGAGTTCGGTCTAGGCTATTGCACGTCTATTCCAGTTCCTGGTCTTGACATGGTTCCTTTGTACAGAGCCTACAGCGCCAATTTGTCCGATTCCTGGAGCACCATACACAAAGAACATGTCGTCGATGCAGCAGATAAGGGGTATCTATGACTATTCAGTTTTATTTGTTTAGTGCGACCGTATCTAGGTCGTAACTCATGTCTTGCATGTGAGAAATTACTACTGTTGCAGGTTAATTAACGAGTAATCATTTGAATTAGAACTAATATTGATTATTTCCATAGAATAATGCTAGGGTGCCGATCCTCCCAGACCGGATTATTCGGCCATCTCCGATTTCGCTCACCTTCATATATTTCGAGAAGTCGGTGAAATTTCCAGCGAGTTTTGAAATTAAAATCGGATCTCTTCCGGATTTTGAGTAATTTAACGCCAAAGTTGGCGTCTGCATGTGTTAAACATAGGAAACGGATTTTGTGAGTTGTGATTTTATTTTTGTGCCAAAAAATCTCTCGATGAACGGTCATGAATCTGTATAATTTTGTACTTAGGTTGCAGCATCTGGAAGTAGAATTTTGATTTGAAGTTTCTCCTAATTTTTAAAAATTATCTGAAGTAAACAGTGAAAAATCGTTAAACTTCAACGTTTCTTGTCGATGAAAAGTAGGGTCGTCAGAAGGAATTAAAAACTGCTCTAATTCAAGGGCCTAAATAAAATAAACTCCAAGGTTCCGTAATATTTAAATGAGGCGATTCCAATGCTACCAACTGTTACTTTGTTACTCTTACCCGTTTCGAGCTTTTTTAGCTGCAAAAATATAAATTTTTAGCAAAATTTTAAAAATTGTTTTTTCGAAAATTTGGACGAATTACGACAGCAGTATGGCCGGAAACTGCCTTTCTTGTATTTCAACTTGTGTATTCATGCCTTTTAGATTTATTTGTAGCATGAATTGTGCTGACAGCTATGTCTAGCACTTCTCAGCGCGCCAATTATCACCTCAGACCCCGAATTTCCCCAAACAGCGATTTTCCAATTTTTTCAAATTTTCAAAAGATGGCATATATCGATTGAACACTCTCAGTGCAGGGATGAATTCTTCTTAGAGAACTATGGCCTGGAATTGGTTCTATTTTGAGTTAATCGCTGTCAAATGAACGAAATGAAGGAACTGAACTAAACCGTTCAAAATTTAAACTTGAAACGTAAGACAGATGTGGCTAGATTATGTGTGCAAATGAGCGAAATCCGTGGACTAAAATTTTTCACGATGGAACTCCTATATGAACAAGGTTAACGTCAACAGTATAATTTCATTTTTTTAAACAAACATAGTTCTGCTTTTACTTTGACTGCTGTAACCGCGTCCATTTACGTCATAAATAATGGGAAATATTTTCAAATTAGTATACTGTGTTATTTCACTCTGTGTCAATTGAAGCATTGGCAGTTCATAAAAGTCAGAAATTACCTGACAGATAGCGTAATAAAGGTGTTCAACAATCTATTACACTATTTGCCCATTACTTCGACACCTTGAAAAGTCAGAAATTATCTATCACTTCATGAAGTGTCTACTTACATTATGCGACTACGACACATATAAGCACATGATTACCCAAGCAATATCAACATTATATTATTCCGACTCAGATTGTGCGTTATCTCACTGATTAATTCCAAAGCAAATGTACTGCATTATACTCGTCTCCTCCTCCTATTCTTGCTACTAATAGATATGAATTGGACAAAACACCACAGTGTTGGGTACTGCGCAGTCACAAAGGAGTTCCTGCCAGCAAATGGATGCCAATCTACCAAATATACAACGAAGATTTTAACGATAAACTTCTTGTAAAGGGTAACAATCGACATAGATTTTATCGAAAATATTCGTTGGAAATTCCTGGATTAGAATTTTATGTGTTCCAAAATGAAGGCGAAGCTTGTGCAGACTTTCCTGTTCAAGCAACGGGTACGCTACGCACCAAATTAAATTATCAGTTAATTTGAATTACCTGTTTGTTACTAGCGTTAATTTATTGCAAACTGAGTTTTGATTTGACCACAAGCTGCTGCTCGACTGCCTGTTAATCGTCAACTGTTAATTTGCGAGAACGTGATTCGCTTTGCTTCAGCACTCATGTGCAGATTGTCCACAGCTAATGGCTCACAACAGCAAATATTAAAACGTGATATGCACGACAATGTGAACAACTAATACTAATAATACTAGAATACTAATTCTTAAATTAATTGTATGGATCATTAGCTGAACAAGGTGGAAGCCAAACACAGGATAACAGTTTTAAGTAAACGTTGGCCATTCTATTCTATGAGATTACTGTCACGTGGGGCCTTTTATTCCCGCGGCTGCCAACTGGCACAAGTGCTGATTTTTGGCATCTTGTATTTTGGGATAGGGTACAGTTGCCGGTAGGCAATCTGGGCATTTGGTCCTTTTATCTTTAGCACGTCCACCCTATTTTTGGGGAGAATATTTCGACACCTGCTTGAAAAATATAGTTTCTATGGCATTCCGCCGGCTATGGAAATTTTGATGATTTCAAGCCCTGTTCGAACGCTGCATTCAAGCAAATCCAGAGCACGGCTGTAGTTCGTCGGCAGAAAAGTCGTTCCACCAGGTGATGCCGGAGGTTATGCGCATTAAAATAACGTACTAGCTGATCCCGTCTCTGAATCAAGTCTTGCAGCTAGAAATAAAGTTATTGGATTTTTGCAATGAAAATTCAGCAAAATTTCATACACTTTGTCCGACTTTGACGGCTTGTAACTTTTTCTGGGTGTATCGGAGACCCTTCAATGCTCAATCATGAAGTGTAGCGCAATTAATTTCCCTATCGATTGGTGGCAGTCCCATTTCTCTAAGTGGTCTCAGTAAAAAGCGGCAGCCAAAAATGTAAAATTGGTCATTTGAGCCGACTTCCCCGAGAAGCCTTGGGCGGAAGGGTTAAATAAAGTACCAACTGAAACGTATTCGGGTTTATTTTTTAGAGCTTGCTTTATTTCACTTTATACCAAATTTCATTAATATTCTCATTGGTTTCAAAAATTACGATTTGATTGCTTTACAATCCGGACACAACAAAACGCTTCCTTTGGAGCTCTCTACTATGGACTATTTTACTGATGCTTCACTTGCAGATCGTGTTACCAACGCAACTCTTGGCTACTGCACAACTGACTTTGTACCAGGTGTGAAGATGGAAATGTTGAAAGAGTGGGACGACGGTTATCGAACCAAGCTAGCATACACGGATGAGGAAGAGCGTGACCTACTTACTAATGGGTACCATAGAGATGTCGACCTTTGCTATGTGATCACTAATCCAGCAGGAATAACGGAAGGCCTCTACAAACCAGTATATCAGGTGGGATACACTAAGTTGAAGTTTTGGAGGTGTACACCAGCAGCAAGAGCTAATTATGAATCTCGCGTTTCTGGCAAGTACTATGATTTACCCATTCCTGACAACGATCTGCATTATCTCTCAACCAAAGCACACGGAGTGGCATTCTACTTATCTTGCTAACAAGAACCAAGATTGTGCTTAACATTTGTCATAGATGACTTGTACTTTTATTAAATATTATTAAGCTCGATTTGTTTAAAAGTGTGTAAGCTAGATGTGGGTTAAAAATTCGCAAGACTTATCAGTATAG
>JASAND010011472.1:0-12343 GCA_030248195.1 Trissonchulus latispiculum
AGATACCTCTCCTTTCGCTCTCTCTCATGGAGCAAGGAATTTCCCCGAGTTACTAGCATTTTCAAGACAGGGTTTTGAAAACATTTCCTGACTTTTCTCGGAAGTTGATTTTTTAAACATGTACCATTCTTGTTGTATGTGAAGGGTTTGACCGTCTCGTTTAAGCACATATGCTTTTTTGTTTTTGCTAGTTTTGCATTTGTTTTTTCTTGCTTTCTATCTCTGACAGGCACTGTTGAAGAACCGTATCTCGATGATGTCTGTTTGCGAGGCCTTTGCCAATTCCATTAGCCTGCTGCATCAACAGGCCAAAAATGTGCAAAGTAAGAATCTTCCCCCCCCCTGGAGATTTCGGAGGTGGGGGGGGGGGGCAAATTTATTGAATGGATCTTGTTGTTGTCGCGAGGGTGTGGAGCCGTCTTACATTTTCGGAGCAGTGACAGTGACCTCCAAGGGTCTATCCCAGAGGACTTGGACTGAGAGTGGGATGGGCCCGGACTGGAGGACCACGGGCCCTGTCAGCCTGAGTGACTAGGAGTGAGATGAGACTGGGTATTTTTTGAACTGGGGGGGGGGAGCGCCCCCCCCGACATTGACCTCCCCCCCCCCGGAAATGCCTTTCCCCCCCGAAATCGCCACCTTCCGGGATTTTTGCTTCCCCCTGGATTTTTTGGGGCCCTCTGGGACCTTTTTTTTGCCAAAAATAGGCAAAATTTGAAAAATTTTCCGACTTCGCCGGAAATTTTTTCGCAAAAGTGGCTATTTTTGGCTTAAATCTTGGCATTCTTGAGAACTTTGGTCTGTCTACGTGTAAAATACGCCAAAAAATACCAATTTTAGCTCATTTTTTGCAAAATCTCCCCCTCCGAAAATTTCCCCCCCCCCCCCCCCCCCCCGGCCAACCCCCCCAAACCTTAAAAAATACCCTGTGAGGTGTTGCAGCGTGTCTTCTGGGTCTCGAACAGAATCTCCGATTTTTGCTCTTTTTCACAATTTTGTAGTCTCATGTGGTCCTCAGAACAACACAAGTGCGATCGCGATATTGCTTCTATCATTTTGTAGAACCCTTCAAGTCTGACCTTGACGTATTGTGTTTGAAAAAGTTGTGTTAAAAAGTCCGCTCTATAAAAGATACAACGGTAAGATTTTTCGCACATGTTAGGGACCCCTGGCTTATCCCCTAAGTAGGGGGATGAGGGGGCCGCCCCACCTTCGGCGACCTCCCCCCCGCACTCGAGGGAGCCCCCCCCCATGTGAAAATCCCGCATAAATTCCGACCTCCCCCACCTAGTCCCAAAAATTGCCAAATTTCACCAGTTTAACCCTAAATTTTCAAGAATTGTTCTGGTTTCGTGCCGGATTTTTTTCACGAAATTTTCACTAGGTTTTAGCCTCAAAAACCACTTAAAATTAGTCATTTTTTAGCGAGTTTTATGCAGTTTGTACAGAAAAACCCCCAAAATTTGAAAAAACTTTCTAAAATATGCCCCCCATTTTAGGTGAGTAGTAGGGTAGTGTACCCGTTTTCGCACCTCAATTGGATTGAGATATCTTCTCCCACCTTTCCAGAGTCATATCTCAGCTAAAAGTGGGTTTTTCCCGGTGTTATTCCCCCCCCCCCCCCCCCCCCCCCCCCAAATGTTAGGTTGCAATGAGCCCAAGGTAAGCTGGGGGGGGGGGGCAGGGGACTCACATAATGGGGGGGGCATATTTTTGTGTTATATTGGGTTTTTAGTTGTCTACTTCTTCTTCTTCGGAGGGGGGTATATTAGGGGGGGGATTTTTGGGAGATAATTGTGGGTAGTGGTGAAGTGTCTTAGCGTGGGGATGTGGAGGTTCATTTTTTTTATTAGAGAAAGTTGAGGTAGGGGCAATTTTGTGAGTTGGGGGGGTGGTCCTTTTTGGTTTTTTGGGGTTTTGTGGGTTTTTGGGAGTTGGTTTGAAGTGTTTTTTGGTAGTTTTAATTGGTGTGAATTGTGGTAGGTGGGTTGGTGGGGCGGGATGGGAAATTATTGTTGTAGGGTGTAGGTGGATGGGGAACGATTCTATATTTATTATGTTGCGGGTGGATCCCTCCCACCCGAAAACAAGGAAAGTTGGAAAATTGCTCTGAAAGACTTCTTTGTACTAGATCCTACACAAAAAAGAGTACCCGGTCTGTTTAAAGAAGAGTGGAAAGGTGACGGCATTATAGCTCTTTGTAGTAAAACCTATTTCGCATGGGGTGAAACCAATAAGGTTAGCCATAAAGGGGTAAGTAAAAAATTGAACCGTTACTCTTGGAAAGATTTCAAAGATGTTCTCGATACTGGCTGTACAAAGTCAGGAGATATCAGAGGATTTGTGAATAAAAATGGGGACATGACTATGTATCACCAAACTAAGGACGCCCTAGGCTATGTCTACCCAAAAAGAAAAGTGCTAGCAGACGGGGTGAGTACGGCACCTTTAGATAAATAATATTGTACTTACCCACTCTGTCTCAAGAGGAAGAAGAAGAAGAAGAAGAAGTAGACATACTAAAAACCCAAAAAATAGTAAAAACTTAAAAACTAAAAAAATATTGCATGCGCCGGACTTAGATAGCTTGGTTGAACAGAATAGTTAGGTTAGGTAGGTTAGATAGATGAGTTAGGTTAGGTTAGATAGGTACGTAGGAAGTAAGTTAGTTAGGTAGGTAGGAGTCCGGTAATGGGCCAACGCCGGGTCCCAAGCCCCGGGGGAAGAACACAGAGGGACGGAATGGAAATAGGACAGCTATACTATAGAGAAGGGAACTTGGGTTGTCAAATAAAGTTGGATATTAAATCAAAGGGGGAGTTCAAGGAATTCAGTGTTTAAGGAATATTATTAGATGAATTTAGATGTGGGGATTAGGGAATGTAACCGGAGGAGAAAGCGAACAGACCAGTGGTGTTAGGACAGTGAAGGAATATGACGGTCTGGAAAAGCTTGTATGGGTGGGAGGGAATATCTCAATCCAATGATTGAGGTGCGAAACGGGTACACTATACTACTCACCTAAAATGGGGGGCATATTTTTAGAAAGTTTTTTCAAATTTTGGGGGTTTTTCTGTACAAACTGCTAAAACTCGCTAAAAAATGACTAATTTTAAGTGGTTTTTAGGCTAAAATAGTGAAAATTTCGTGAAAAATCCGGCGAAACCAGAACAATTTTTGAAAATTTAGGGTTAAACTGGTGAAATTTGGCAATTTTTGGGATTATGGGGGGAGGTCGGAATTTATGCGGGATTTTCATGGGGGGGGGCTCCTCGAATGCGGGGGGGGGGAGGTCGCCGAATGGGGGGCGGCCCCTCATCCCCCCACTAGGGATAAGCCAGGGGTCCTTAACATGTGCGAAAAATTTTACCGTTGTATCTTTTATAGAGCGAACTTTTTAACACAACTTTTTCAAACACAATACGTCAAGGTCAGATTTGAAGGGTTCTACAAAATGATAGAAGCAATATTGCGATCGCACTTGTGTTGTTCTGAGGACCCATGAAGACTACAAAATATGTGAAAAAGAGCAAAATCGGAGATTCTGTTCAGACCAAGAAGACACGCTGCAACACCTCACAGGGTATTTTTTAAGGTTTGGGGGGGGCTTCCCGGGGGGGGGGGGGGAAGAAATTTTCGGAGGGGGAGATTTTGCAAAAATGAGCTAAAATTGGTATTTTTTGGCGTATTTTACACGTAGACAGACCAAAAGTTCTCAAGAATGCCAAGATTTAAGCCAAAAATAGCCACTTTTACGAAAAAATTTCCGGCGAAGTCGGAAAATTTTTCAAATTTTGCCTATTTTTGGCAAAAAAGGTCCCAGAGGGCCCCCAAAAAATCCAGGGGGAAGCAAAAATCCCGGAAGGTGGCGATTTCGGGGGGGAAAGGCATTTCCGGGGGGGGGGGGGAGGTCAATGTCGGGGGGGGGGGGGCCCCCCCCCCCCCAGTTCAAAATACCCAGTCTCATCTCCTCCTGTCCTCAGGCTGACAGGGCCCGTGTCCTCCATCCGGGCCCATCCCACTCTCAGTCCAAGTCCTCTGGGATAGACCCTTGGAGGTCCTGTCCTTTCTCCGGAAATGAAGACGGCTCCACACCCTGGCGACAACAACAAGATTTATTCAATAAATTTCCGCCCCCCCCCCCACCTCCGAAATCTCCAGGGGGGGGAGGTTCTTACTTTGCACATTTTGGCCTGTTGATGCAGCTGGTCAATGGAATTGGCAAAGGCCTCGCAATCAGACATCATCGCGATATGCTTCTTCAGCAGTGCCTGTCAGAGATAGAAAGCAAGAAAAAATAAATGCAAAACTAGCAAAAACAAAAAAGCAATGTGCGTAAAAAACGGTCAAACCCTTCACACACAACAAGAATGGTACATGTTTAAAAAATCAACTTCCGAGGAAAGCCAGGAAATGTTTTCAAAACCCTGTAGCGAAAAAGCTGAAATTCAGCAAAATTCCTTGCTCCATGAGAGAGAGCGAGAGAGAGGTATCTGGGAGTGTAAGCTAAGTGAAGGTTCGTGAATGAGTAAGAAAATAAGTATCCGCGCCCATTGGCTCTCTCCTGTTTCGGACTAAGGCTTCGGCCTTTTGACCACAGGCAGGCAGGCGTTTTTCATTATTTCTCCATAAGAAAATAAGTAAGATAAACAGTAAGTAAAGTAAAGTAAGAAAGATGTCCGGCAGTTGCAGTCAGTACCTCAGCTGAATCCTCATCCTTCCCATAGTCCACAGAACCAACGAGAGGCTCCTTTTGCCGCATCCACGATTCGGCCTCGTTGGCATCCGCCAGATACTTGTGAGAGAGTTTGGAGTCGTCCAGGTCCTCACGGCGCCTCTCAGCCTTCTGTTTCAGCGACTCCCAAAGGTCCCACATCTGTCTGATTTTATCCTCAATTTCTTTGCCCAGGAAATGACCTATGTATATATTGGAACAAATTTCATGCAATATCAGCAAGCGACCTTGCCAGCTGTCACACTCTTATCTATTATGTACTCTTGCCGAAAGGGAGAACCATCTCAGCACAACGTAAAGAATGTGTTCTACATACAAGTTCAAAACCTTTATCTATGATTAAAAGAGTTGCATTTTGAACATTCACATCGCCAAAGAAAGCCAATAATATGGCTATTGTGGGTGAGTTTAGGAAGCTACGATATCCCAAAAAAGGTCTCCCCAAGAAATTCCGAGAAAACCAGGGGGAAAGCCATAGCTGACAGAATAACATCACCCTTGCAATCAGGACAGTCTAGGAGAGCTCTGACAATTATAACACACTTCACACTGTACGTACAGTAGTGTTACAATCAACAATACTCTCCAAAAATCAATGGCTCAATCAATCAATCAATCATAAGTCAATAATAATCGATACCTTCACCAATCATTCGTTCGCCAGCCTGGTAGAGGTTTTTGACCTGCGGCTCGTGATTGGCAATTTCTGTCATCAACGCGGCATGTTTTTTGATCAGATTCTGAACGCCAATCAAATCTCGACCTAGAAAAACACAAACAGGAAACTAAAAAAATGAAGCAAAATCATTCACAAGTGCTGACAGAAAAACTAAAGACCAAAGTGCAAAAAAATGCGAAAAATAATTCAATCATCGCTGTCAAGATCAAACTTCTTTTGGTCCAGAAAATTGTGCACAGAGCCGAGAGCTGCACAAATCTACATACATTATGAGAAAAGTCGAGCAGACTGTCTGCACAAAGATTCAACATGCCATTCAAATTTGTGCAGAATGTGCAGGCACTATTACCTCGATTATTAGAGGCAGCAATCTGTTCCTTCTCACGAATCCAGGCCATCTCGTCCTCGATATCGCGAAACAGTTGATGGCCCCGCTGGCTGTCTCCCAGCTTTCCGCGACGTTTATATAAAGGATCCTAAAAATGGTAGCAGCAATTTTTAACACAACTTAAATTTAATTTTTATAATTTTGTAGTTAGGAAACACAGTTAAAACTGTGAATTAACAAACAAATTTGCATTCAATATTTTCACAAACAATTGTACATACAGGAAAAAAAACAGAAAATAGTAGTTTGGTCTCAGAGCGAATGATTAAACAGACATCAGATAAGTCAGTCCTGTTGAGCTAACCATCATAGACCAAAATTTTCAGATTTCAGTAAAATTTTGGGAAAGATAAAGCTTTTAAAAAATAAGATAAAAGAAAGAAAAAATCTCAATTCCGAACCTGCAAATTCTGATATCGTTCAACCAGTTGTTTCTCTTTTAGGCGAATATTGGGAGCATCAAAGTGACCCGCTTCCTGAAACTGCTCCGCCTGTTGCGTAACACCATCAATTCGTTCCTGGAAAAAAGAACACCAAAAATAGAATAAAATGAAGAGGAAAGGCAAAAATTAATACCTTAAATCTCAAGAGGTTAGTTAAATTGCAACATTTTTACTCAAAAAATTACATAGACAAAAAATTCAAATCAGTCCTGTACTGATAAGCTAACCATCACACAGACCAAACGTTTGTAGAAAGGCCATTGTGCCAAGAGTGCATAATGATAAGAGTTTGACAGTTGGCAGGATTTCTACTATCGGCTCGCAAACCATACTGTGCCCGCTAACGGGCAGCCCCCCCTTACTTGAGTGTTCCATTGCAGTAGGGTAGGGTGTGGGTGCTGGCATTTTTAGGGTTTTGAAATTATAAGCCCAGCCGAGCCCAACATATAAATATACCTAAATAGCGAAAAATTAGCATTTTTAAGCTAAAAAAGGCAAAAAATCGCTGTTTTCAAGCTTAAAATGAACATACATAAATTCCATAAATTATGTAGCTTTGAAAATTTTCGAAAATATATGAAAATTTGACCTCAAAAACTTAAGTTCTTGACACTTTTGGGCGACCCTTAAAATACCGGAGAGCTCCGAAAAGTGGAGGGGGGAACCGACAAGTGGGAGGCCAACCCACTAAAAAAAGCCAGGGGGTGGTAGTTTCGCCGTTTCAGCGCAGAGTATGAGGCTCTTTATAACAGGATAACAGAAATCCTGCCAGCGGTCACACTCTCATCAATCCTTTATGCACTCTTTTGACTACACAAAAATCGCCACGAAGTATACACAGACCTGGTGAGCATTAATATCACTCTCCAGTAGAACATGCTTTTTCTGCAGATTCTGAACAGAAATTAGATCCTTTCCAAAGTCCTCCGACACCAAATGGCCCTCCATTTCGTTGAGCCACAGTTCAATATCTTCAATGTTTCGGTTGAATTGTTGCTGCGCACCGGCTTCCTTCAACTTGGATGCTACAAAAAATAAACACAGCACCAAATATATGTATATACAACTGGGTGCTCTTTCTTTAACTGGCTTCCCCCCCCACACACACTACGAAGGTATAAAGGACCAGAAAATGAAAAATTTAATTGCTGGGGTTATTTTACTGAGGGAGAGTTGGGGGGCCCACTCGTTCCCCTCTCCACTTTTTTGGGCTTCCCCCACTCCACTCACCCTAAGGTACATCGAAATTTCCAAATTGTTAGGATTTTTGGTCAAAATTTTCAAACATTTTCAGACTGGTCAAAAATCGTCTATTTTGGTGCTACAACTTGAGCACGATTAAGCTGAGTGACAGCAGTATGTGGGGAAACTGGCTATTTATACTGTATTTTAGCCCATTTTATCCCTCCCACCATTTATTTTTGCATAGAAAAACCCCAGCATTGTAATCAAAAAATCAAAAAAGGGAGCGGATAAATTTCGTTAATGTTCAGTCATTTCTTAATAAATTTACCCCCCCCCCCTCCCACGTTAAGGTGCTGATTCCTTTTGGGCACATATTGTTGGTTGGCGGCGTAAATCAAGATGAAATTTGACGAAACTTTCCGAAATACGTTCTTTTAGCGTTCTAACACCATCCGCGCAATCCCGATTCAAAAATTCGAGATTTCCGGCCAGGGCGGTTTTTCCCAATTTCTGAAAGTTTCACAACCGCTATACGGTTATGACTATATATATATTCATTTGAAGGATCTCGATAAGCTTCATATTTTTGCTTTTTAAAGCAACGCTCTAGCTTTTCTCTACCGTGAGATATACAGACGATTTCCTTGTTTTGGCGTCGAAAACTCGTCATTTTTGCAAAAATCAAATAATCCATCATTTCTTGAACTATGCAAGCCGTAAAATCAAACTAAGGGCGTCGATCTGAAGGTCTCATAGGGACAAATTATCCGATGCATGATCGTCTTCCAACAGCTATCGCGTAGGCTGCTATCATAAAAAATGTAGTTTTTGCAAAAACACGACCAATTTTTTCCAAAGATTGGGGAGCATTCACCATGCAAGCTGTAGGGCTGCTACATAACAAATGTGTTCTGCACAAATATACCCAGGGACGATTTTTTGGTTGCCCCGATTACTGCTTTCTAGCTCAGGGACGATTTTTGGTTGCCCCGATTACTGCTTTCTAGCTAAAGTAATCAAAGTAATCGCATGACAAATTTGGAAAAAGTAGGCAAAATACAGGTTACGCACACATTTCAAGCATTTCTCCATATCGAAGAGCGATTTCACAATAAATTAAAAATCGTCCCAGCTATTTGATTGGTATCGAAGGATATAACCGATGTCTCGCGAAAAATTTACTTGAGTTTGCAAAAAATCCGGAAAATTATACTTTTTCTAAAATGTGTTAAAAATATTTTAGAAAAGCAACACATTAGTTTCATGGCGTGCATTAAAAAGAGAAAATGTCAAGCTGCATTTTCATGTAAAAATGGCTTCTTAACTCCAAGTAATGAATGAGTAATAGTGGTGCAAACTTTATGTGACCAAAGGGAATCACCACCTTAAAAAGATAATTGACACAGACTAGAATTTCTTTATAAGTAAAAAACTAAGCACTACAGTACTAAACACACACGACGTGAAGGAAATGGTAGCAGGTATGGTCCCGCCAATACCGAACAGTTAAGGACTTCAAAAAAATTACTGTGGCCTGACCTGAACGTAGAAAACCCAAAAAACTTTGCAGATGGAGAAGTGAGCAAAAAGCTACCTACTTTAACTTTAAATGAAACAAAGTTTTTCTTTAGACAAAACTGAACGCAATTATTAAGATGTAACATTAATTTTCAGAAAAAAACTACCAAATCACTTCATAAAACGAAAATTAAACCGCCTGTCATAATAGGATTAAACTTTAATCAATTAAACATTGACCTTACAAGAAAGTATTTTACACCTTAAACTTTTATTTTTCTCTAAAATTCAACATTACATTTTTCATTTTTATTAAACTTTACTGTTGAAAAGAATGCCTCAGTTAATGCAAAACTCTTATCCCACACTGTAGATCAAAGACTTAGGTATAGGATATTTAACATCATTGGCATTGAAAATTGCTGGCCATAAAACCGCTACTAAAAGGAGGACTGCAGCATTAACAAGCCAGGTTTCACCAAAACGATCCAGGCAGCGCATTTTCCAAGTCCCCCCTCCTACCACAACTTGTGGATTTAAAGAAAAATAAAAAACGGCATACAAACCGGTTGCTTACCCTTAATTCTAGTGGCCTGCTCTAAATCATCCCAGAGAGCTGCCACATCATGCGAAACGGGCTCTGAAAAAACAAAATGTGAAACAAAATCAAGAGAAAACAGTGGAAAAATTCTGTTAAAAATAAAAAAGAATTGCAAAGCTCAGTTTGAAAGAGCAATTTTCTCCAACGCGAGACCAAATTGCATCAAAAAATTGCAACCATAAAAAATTTTTTGCCAGTTTGAACCAAAATTTGTTGACAGAAAACACACGATTCCACATTTTTGTCAACTGTCAGTTGTTTGTAAACTTTAGTCACATCACAATACATAAACTTTAACCCTACAGTTTTCGCATATCGTCAGACAATAGAGGGAGAGTCAGCTATCAAAGCAAAAACATTTTTGCAGAAAGAAGCAAGGGGGGTACGGGACTAACTTAATCTTATCCGAGGCATAATGGCCCCCTTCCAGTAGCTCCTGTCCCACCGACTGTACATCATCCATTCGGCTACGATTGGCCTGCAGTTCCTGCTCAAAATTGACATGCTTCTGAATTTTGCCCTGAATATTGGTCGGGTCCAGATAGCTATCATCTTTGGCTGTCTTTAGCTTCTCATTGATCCAAGAACTCAGCTCATCACAGTCCCGTTCGAACTGTTGCAGCCGATAGGATTCCTCCAGAACGGCTCGACGTTTCTCTGCCTTTTCCACCAGGTTGGCACGACGCTCCAGCAGCTGAAATTGGAGAAAATAGGAAGTGAAAAATGAAAATCAGAAATGAACAAAAATTAACAAACAAACCGACATCGAGAATCTAATCGAGCCCGTTCGTCTACATAACAGATTATAAACAAAATTATAAAGTCGCAAGAAAGCAGTCACTTAAAAGAAACCACTTGGTTTTTTCCATGAAGCAGACGTTTCCAGACGTCAGTCTATGACAGATCACTGAGCAAGACGGGATGGCTTATCAGAAAATCTATGGAAAAAATGCTTTCCGCCAACAGATAGAAAAATTAGAAAAAATCCCACAAAACACTTCCCCCCCCCTCCAATTTTCGGCAAGCCCCGTCCACTTTTTGGGGTCGCCGAAAGTGTCAAAAAATAAGCTTTTTTGATATAAAATGTTCAATAATTTTTTCAATTATTAGCTAATTTATGGACTTATAAGTTCATTTAATAAGCTTAAAAACATAGCGATTTTTGAGTTTTTTACCTTAAAACTGCTAAGCTTTTCGCTAAAAAATTAGGTATACATATTTATACCTTGTATGAGCTCGCCCGCCCCCCCACTTCCCCTCCCTAGGAGGGAGGGGACGAAGCTTTACTTTCAAAACCAAAAAATGATAGTAAAAAAGCAATCAGCCTATACTGACCGCTTGACGTCGCTGTGCCACGTCGTCCGCAGCATAGTGCTGTCCCTCGATCAACTTCAGGGCAAATTCGTCCAAGGCTTTAATTTTCTCCTCCTGAGCGGCCAGCGACTTTTCAAAGTCTTCGTGCTTTTTGATCAACGCTTCCACGCTGTCTAGGCTGTCGCCCAGATCGTCGTTGCTCAGGAAAACCTGACAGAAAAAAACAAAACAGAAAATATACAAATTAGGGGTTCAAACTAGAATATAGGAAACTCAAACCCACAGTATTGAAACAAAAACCATACACGCCAATTTACTACCAATTTTATATATACCAATTTTTTCCCAAAATCGGTGCAGTGATTTCCCCAGTTTGACGTCAAAAATGAACCACCGATTAAGGTTTAAAGGTCATTCAGAAAAAAAAATCGAAAATCCAACAACAGGAACCTGAAAAAACACGAGGAAAATATCCGGAAAAACCAAGAACTGGTCCAGTATACACATGTACATACCTCCTGTTTAGCCATCCAGGAGTCAGCCTGTTCTCAACCGCGATAGAACAGCTGGAGATCCATGCACTGTTCGTACAAGATGCGACGCTCCTCCCACAGGTCCAGCAGACTCCGCTTTTCCTGGTCCAGTTGCATCAACTACAAATAAGCATTAAAAAAGTCAAGAATCACGCAAAAAAAACAGGCATGGAAACCCCCCAACATTTACATATGAGATTGAAAAACAAGAGAGAATTTCAGGCAAATCAAACGATTATTTTCACATTTAAAGGTAATACAGTATACAGTACACGCTTATTTATAGTTCAATAAGATCTCACCACTATAGAAAAGAGAAACCAAAAAGTCTGAGTCACATTCTTTTTTAGTCTTTTAAAACACAGAAAGATACATACATGAGGGCTCAGATCAGGAAAAAGAAAAAAAATGAGAAAAAACCAACCTTATCCTGAATTTCATCAGACTGTGGGACACCCTCTTCTAGAAGGCGCTGTCCCGCATCAAGTGGCTCCGAAACTATCCTCTCGAGCATCAATCTCACCCTATAACACAATAGACACACAATGTACAATAATTATGCAAACTAGAAGAAAGGAAACTGCAACCTTACACTCCTGTATTTAGCACATTTTCTGGTGTTTCTAGTGCGTGATACATAAAAAAGAAAATTTAATTGGTGAGAAGGGGAGAGCCACAATCACGCAGAGCGACAGTTTTGAGTTTCAGTGAAAAATTATTACGGGAAAGTATATTCGTACTAACGTTCCCAGAGTATATTTTCCGTTGATTTTTTCGATAGCCGAACTGCTTCCGCGTGTGCCAAAAAATAATTTCTTTCACTGTCAGGCAGAGAATGCCACACTTTCTCAGTTCAAAAGCAAACGACCAACATAATATCTATTCACCACCGAAACCTCAGGAGCCCCGGCCCGGCCTTGTGTAAGATCTGGGTTTTCCTTAATGAA
>JASAND010011473.1:0-23923 GCA_030248195.1 Trissonchulus latispiculum
TTGAAGGATAAGGGAGATGAGAAGTTCTAGCTTAACAAAAGCTTATTTTCCACGGGATAAATTTTCTTATTTGCTGAGAAAAGTGGTAAAATCGCATGACTACATGGATGACTGAATCGGTTCTCCGAAACTCAGCTACCGCCGCAAGACCCCTTCACGAGTACCCTTACTGGCGAGCAAATTTCAGACAGTGACTATGAGCATGCTAAATCCGTTTGGCAGGTATTTGGAATGACCAATATGGGAGACTATCATGATTTATATCTCAAAACTGACGTTTTGTTGTTAGCAGACGTATTTGAGAACTTTAGAAAATTTTGTCTTTACAACTATACCTTAGAAACCCCACTACTTTACGTCGCCTCCCTTTTTCGCAGTAGGATGTGCCTGCCTCAAAATGACACAGGTGGAACTTGAACTATTAGAGGACGCTGATATGTACACATTCCTCGAAAAGGGAATTCGTGGAGGTGTATCGATGATCAGTCATCGGTACTCAAGAGCCAACAATCCAATGCTGCAGGACTATGATGCAATGGCTCCAAATTCTTACATAATATATCTGGATGCCAATAACCTGTACGGATGGACAATGGCTGAGTATCTCCCACAACGGGATTTTCGCTGGACAGATGAAGCAATCAATATTGAACAAATACCAAATGAAAACGAAACAGGCTACATTCTGGAAGTAGATTTAGAATATTCGGAAGTCCTTCATTCCTTGCACGAATGACTACCCCTCTTGCCGTGGAGAGATTGATCCGAAATTAAGGATGTCATGCTATCACAATACTACATAAACATATAAAGAGAGAACTTGCGGATTAGCTCAGGAAGCACAGAAAAGCTAGTGCCGAACCTAAGAGCAAAGCAAAACTATATTGTTCATTACAGAAATCTGAAGCTGTACTTAGAATTAGGACTTAAGCTCACAAAAATTCATCGCATACTATCATTTACTCAAACTCCGTGGATGGCTCCATACATATTGTTCAACACTGAGAAACGGAAACAAGCGAAAGACAGTTTTGAAAAGGACTTGTTCAAGCTGTTCAATAATAGTGTTTTCGGTAAAACCATGGAAAACGTGAGAAACTATATAGACATTAAGCTGGTCAGCAGTGAAAAGAACTGATTAAACTTACCAAGAAAAACGAGTTCGACGGTTTTAAAGTTGTCGGAAAGGATTTGTGGGCGGTGAAGATGAAGCGACCTTCTATTCAATTATGCAAGCCCATCTATGTGGGCTTCACGGTTTTGGATTTGTCGAAATGGTTGATGTATGACTTTCATTATAATCATACCAAGTCCAAGTATGGAGAGAAAGCGATCCTGCTAATGACTGACACTGATAGTCTTATATATCATATTACAACTGACGACATTTATGATGATATGAAAACGGACTCCCGCTTATTTGATGCCAGCGATTATCCAAAAGAGCATAAATGCTATAATCCAACGAACAAGAAGATTATGGGAAAGATGAAGGACGAAATGGCTGGAAGAGTAATTGCAGAATTTGTTGGGTTAAGATCAAAGATGTATAGCATTCTGGATTCTGACAACAGCGAGAAGAAACGAGCAAAGGGAGTGAAGAAGAACGTCGTTGCCAGAGAAATTAGACACCAATTATATAAAAATACATTGTTTGGTCAGGAGCAGCATAAGCATTTGATGAAATTTATCAGGAGTGACGGTGGTGAAATTTACAGTATCACACAAAACAAGACTAGCCTGAGTGCATTTGATGATAAACGTTATTTGCTAAGTGATGGTTGTAGTAGTTACAGCTTATGGTCATTTGTAACATAGTACAAATGTAAATAACTTTGTTTATTACCGTACATATTGTACATTAAATTGTTTGAGTGTTATTGGGTAATGTATGTTGTGTGTAGAAACCAAATGGCACCAAAATCTCAAAAAAAACTTGAGATATAAAAAACAAAGCCGTAATGCACCTTATCAGTCGATAAAAAGGTTCCTGATGGCCTTTCATTAGCGAAGCTAATGATAAAAGCAGAGGGTGGATGATAAATGATAATCTGATGTTAGTTATACCTAATGCGTCTATCAAAACATTCTGACTCCGGCTAAACTGCCAAATTCCGAGGCATTTGGCTAATTGTGGGGCGCTATGGAATGTTGCTGAGGAAACTTGCTATTTGTGTTGGAATTTTGCAACTTGTGTTACTGCAAAAAAGACTCCTAGGATTGTTGCTAATCCTTCTGGAATTTTGCTTTTTGCACGACACAAGGACAAAATCCGCGGAAAGTTGCTGACGCCGTTGGAATTGTGTTGTTTGGATTGGCACTTTCGGAAACCTGCTATTGGAGTTTGGAAATTCCTGGAATATTGTTGATTGTGCATAGTAGGTATCACATTCCATGGAAATGTGGACAAACCCGCCAATCCGTAAAATCTGCAATGTCGGACAGTTTTATGTCATGGTCGGTGTAACATAGCATCACCGGTTCAATCGCTAGATTAACGGTTTTCCAGGACAAATCCAAATTTAAAATCCTAACTTGTATCAATGTGGATTGTAATTTATAGGTTCAAAACATGTTGTTGGCTATTATTTACTGAATGTAGGTGCGTACAGGATTGTTACAGCAAGGAACAAAGCTAAAGATGAAGAAATCGACTTTTTAATTCAGAACTATGCTTCAAAGGCGCGGCACAAAGGTTTATGGTACTGATAGGATCTCTCTGTAACGTTACATAGGTTACTTACTGTTTTTTAATAAAATGTAACATGTTTTTACTTGTTAACAAAATTATGTACATATCACAAAATAGTTCAAGTGTTCATATTTTCTAAAACGTAAAGTCAAAAAATGTCTAGCTTAGTCCAATTAGTTCTAGAAACAGCAGTCTAGTCATAAAATTGTGTACACATTAAAGCAAAACAATTAAAGCTATTGTTCTAAAAGCACATTAGTCTACTCCAATAACATATTTACATTCCTACATGTCGTGACACGTCGTCACCATGCAGCGGAAAATAACATTTGGCTCAGAGGTCTTTTAGTGCATCGATGTCTCTTCCTATTCATTCACAATTCACAACTGCAATAAGTAGATCACAGACTAGATCCATCTGGTAGCAAGTTCTACCAATTATGTTTACAGCACATGAAATTATATTACATTATATTACAATTATATTATATTACATTTATAATTATATTACTATTATATTAGATTACATTACATTAAACTTGGAATCGATTGTATACAAAGTTAACTGATACAAAGAATTCTACTAGGCAAGTTTTGGCCGCTTTACACGAAAAAAGAAATGCTTTACATCTAATAACAAATTGAATATCATTTTCACCCGTTTACTATGCCAGGAAACAGCACATCAGACCAAGCAATTTTCAATTTAACATGCTTAAACGTCCATATAAGGTCAATATTGAAAATAATTTTTTTGGGGGGGAGTGGGTTGAGGACTATCCCCCAAGCTAGCAACGCCCCCCACTAGACTATTTTACATGTCGTTTCCCAAGTTTCGCCCACCTCCCAAACCCCCTCCCGGAGTTTCTGAGGGCCAACAAGTACAAGACAAAAATTAGTTAAATTTTGTAAAAAAAGCATCGCATATTTTGCGTAAGATCGTTTTTTCTAAATTATAGCAAAACGTTTAGCGTTTTCTTGTTCCTAATGTTTAGTTTCTGCACACACTTTTAAGAAAAGCTGTAAAAAGTTACATGGCTGCAATAATGCAAAAAGAAAAAAGAAAAATATTACCAGGATTAAGTTAAAAGTTCTTCAAGTCGACTTTAGTAAATCAAAATATATAATAAAACTACACTGCAAACACAATCTTAGAAAATCTGGATGCAAGTATACACATACACAGAAACTTTCGATATAAAATCTAAAGTCTACGTACAGTGAATACGTTAGTTATTGAAGAAATACATACAGTCATACAGCAAACAAACTGATGGGCAAAAGATAGAATGACCTAGTCAATAGAAAGTATACGTTGAAGATGCCTATGCGTATTTTGAATTGATAGTGTAATGTGAGAGTCACATATGCGTAAATTACGTAGACATGGTGCAAGGAGTAATGTCAATAAGAGGACCTGGCATTAAATTATGTCACAGTGTAGAGAGTATTATTCCATAGTGTATTTTGCAGGAATGTAACGTTACATTTATCTCAATACGGTTACAGTTTCTGGATAAATTTCATCTATGAAAATTGATTACATTATGCTTTTTGCCTCAATGCTTTCCCTTCATTTGCCGCTTGCTGGTGTGCTAGGCTTGGATCGATATTGGAATCATGCCTCAGAGTCCAGGTAAATTTTTGTTTGTTAACATAGCTTATTTTTCATTGTGACATAGTGTGTTAAGATGTTGACGTTAAGATCAATTAATGTTAGTTGGCCATTGGTTTGTCTGCTTTTATTTCGGGTGAGCACCTGTCTTTTCGTCATTTTCTATTTTCTCTAATTTTCAAATTACTTTAATTTTTATGCGCTAAATTAGATGGTTATTGTGTTGCTAATAAGTAGTTTTACGTCAGAAGATAAGCTAACCTGCATGTAATGGAATGGAGGACCCAAGGCCTCCCTCCAACCCGAAAAAAAGCGCTACAACCGTCGGGGGAAGGGTTAAAGAAATATGTGGAAGGCGTTTTAAAATGGATAAAAAATAAGCTTCTACACTAAATTTTAAATATTCTGGCTTCGCTGACATGTTTTGTTTGAATATCTTAATTTTAACGAAAATTAATTAATTCTTGAAATTTTTCGTAAAATTCTGAATTTTGCTACAAATTTTAAAGTTTCCGTAAATAATTTATGTAATTGTGGTCAGTTTTTCGTTGTTCCTGGTTAATTTGCGCTTAAGGTACAAGCACCCTCAACATTTTCTTGGGACAATCCCCACCTGGACCCGACCTCATGTTAATGCATAATTTACTATTCCCAGAAATAAGAACGAATTGTAGTATTTTGTATTTATTAAAAGGTTGCGCTGGTCGTACCATTTCTTGCTCAGCCAAAACAAGGAACGTTTAAATTGTATGATACCATGGTGTGTTGGGTAAGATCTAAAACTATCATTTGTTAGTCACAAGTAAGTGGAGGTATATACGACAGAGATTATTCATGTAAGGGGACGACACATACAAACACGTTTGAAATTTAATGTTTAGCATGGAAAGTTACGTTTGTCCTATTAATTACTTCTACCTTTTCAGACGTGCTGTGCTGAAACGCAGATGCCACCGAGTGAAGAAAATTTCAGAAAAGTGAAGATCCACGTAGTCGCAAAGAAACGCGTGTCTGCGTTGCTGTTGGAATGCCGCCGTGCTCGGCGAACCGGGCTAAGTCCAAAACGTCTTTTCCCGATTGCCTGAAATGACTGGAGAAGGTGAGTCTCTCAAGAATTTGCATTCCATTTGTATACCGATGTAAAATACCCAGGTTTCCTGGGATATGGATTAAGTAAAGACTTTGCAGGCAGGTTACTGCCAGCCTATTAAGAGAAGCAGCTGTAACTGGAACTAACGGCTTCCCCTGTTATATTCACTTTTTGACCAATAACTTCAAAAAGTTGTTAATTCCAAAACCATTTTTGAAAATTACACTTTTTAATTTGGTAACTGCGGGAATCAAAACTTTTTGCGCCTGATTTTTCTGACTGCTTGCATACAGGAGCTTTTTCGGCCACTGAGCACGCGTCTGAAATCCATTTTCTAATCCGGCTTCCGTTAGCATAATGATAGCTAAAACAGTAAGCTTATGCCGAAAGGCATACAAAAAGCTGAATAGAGAAACTGATTTCAGATGCCTACTCAGCACCTCTGACAATTCCTATTTGCAATTGTTTTTAGCATTTAGCTCTTAGTTTTCAGCCCATATTAAAATTTTATTTCTTTAATTTATTTTCAAAAATGCCCACTACAGCATTTTAAACTTATTTGTCAAATATTGAAAGTTGTGTCTGGAACGGAAAGTGCAATTCATAACAGATGGCATTTCAATTGCGTATTTAAGATTGTCAAACCATCTTGTTGGGTTCAATATGGAGAGTTCAAATTTTGAGCTACGAGCCACATATGAAACTAGCAATTGTGTCAGTATCATTCTTCTGACTGCTATTTTAAACGTGATATATATACTATTATATATTATAATACGTAATACCTAAAGCTGCGTAAATCTAAATATAATTATTTATTAATACACATGTACCTTTACTTTCTAGGAATCTGCTTCCCAAAATTCCGAAGTCAGTTTAAAATTGAAAACATTTCATTTTTGAAATATGTGCATTACCTGTGTTTTGCTTGACCTTGCTCACAGAAGTGTGATTCCGTAATATGGATAGTAATAGGGAGTTATCACTAGACTGCAACTGCATATGCTTACCGATTAGACGATGTGATTAGATATGGAATTGGTCAACAATTCTCAGCGTTCCATGCTGCTGAATTAGTTTATTTGTCTTATATCGAGAGATTTGTACATTTCAGTAATGCTTAGCAGTTTATCTTACGGTTCCATTAACCATGAGACTCCAAAAATTGGTCATGCCAGGTCTCTCTTTCATTAATAAGCAACTAACCCTGGACCGGACAAATTGCTCTGTAGATAAATGTATCTTAAAATTACTAGTCATGACTCTGAAGTTCAGTCTTGTTATTACGATGTTAACTATTATTTCAGCGCCAAATCAGTTTGCTAGATGTCCAAGAGAACCCCGTGTGATGACGACGTGTTTGATCCCTGAAAAGGATGAATGAAGGCATGGATGGAGAGAAAGAAACCTTAAGAAAAGTTTGATTAATGTATTAACAGTGCAAAACGTTGTTTTATCATTGTATGTTTGTTAATCTGTTCCTTTATTCTGTTTTTGTTTGTCGACATAACCATGTTGTAAATAAATGCACCAGGTTGGGGTGCAACTAGAGCACCATTAACGTGCATGAAATATTGGAAGTGGGTGTAAAAATCTTCATTTTACCTTCAAACAGCTAAAAACGTATCGAAAGCAAGTTCATTTATGCATATTTAGTTAGAGTATAACTGAAAACAATGCAATTATCAAATATGCATGTATATGAGTATGAGTACAACTGAAAACAATGCAACTATCAAATAATTCATCTACTTTAGCAATTTACTGCCAACTGTGCAAGTAACAACTAACAGGGAACAGAGAAAGATTATAAAGGGCGTTAACTATTCAAGCCAGGAACAGCAAAAATCCACGGATTTTTGCTATACTAACAAAATTGCAGAAGCCACATCAATTGCAGGATTCCAAGGAATTTGCTGACTGTGCTGGATTTTCGCTAGTTGCACAGTCTTGCGGAAAGTTGCCCGGAAAGCTGCCAACTGTTTTGGAATGTTGCTTCTTAGCAGCCAATGCGGAATGTTGCTTGGAAAGCTGCCGACTGTGCTGGAAAATTTTCGTTTGTGATTCCCCGGAATGTCTTTCCGAGGAAAGTTGCTAAACAGTTTTGCACTACGGAAAGATCGTGATTCTGGCAGTTTAGCCAGAGTCAGAATCTTTTGATAGACGCATAAAGCTACACTTTAGAAAGCTGCGACCATGAGGACTCTATATTATCCAGAAAACATTAAGACATGGGAAGATGCCTTACTACAAACTGGTGGTGCACTTCCCACATACGCAGGTCATCCCTATCAAAGAGGAGAAGGTATTGGAAGTTTCTTCAAGGGATTATTCCGCGCAATTTGGCCTACAGTTAGAAAGGTGGGTGTTCACGTTGGTAAAGAGGCTCTAAGAACTGGTAGTGAAGTGGCTAGAGACTATCTAAATGAGAAAAAGGACATAAAAAGCTCGTTAAAGAAACGTGGCAGACAAGCTCTTGGACGTACATTGAGCAAGGTTGGGGAAGACTTACAGCAAGAAGGAGAAGGCATTGGCTACAGACCTGCTAAAAAGAACATAAAAAGGCTAAAGAAACGTCGTAAAATATCAAATTCAGACGTTTTTGGACATGGCTAAACAAGTTGATGCACAGTCCTATCCAGGCTTCAAAAGTGAACTGGACCTGTTTACCCTCCCACCAACTCAGGTTGCTGTAGAAAAGGGATATTGGGCTGAATATTATCCCCAGAATCCCGTTACAGATAGTGGACCCTACAGAATTCATGTCCCGAAAGATAGCTACATGTTGGACTTAAACAAAAATTATCTCTATATGAAGCTCAAGATTGTCACTAAAGATGGAAAGGATTTGGCTTACCCAAAGTTGGCTGATGGAACTGTAGACAAGAGTGATGTTATTGTTGCTCCAATCAACCTACTTGGATCTACCCTATTTGAACGAGTTATTGTAAAACTCAGTGATAAGGAGATTGAAAATAGTGGTCCGCTGTATGCTTACAAGGCTTATTTAGAGGTCTTGCTTAGCTATGGATGGGATGCAAAGTCTAATCATCAACAACTCGCAATGTTTTATAAAGATGCTGTGGGTAATTTCAATGATATTACAAGTGGTGCAATGAAATGGCGAGGTAAACCATTTATGACAAACAAAGGCGTTGAATTGGTGGCTCCATTACACTGCGACCTTTTCAAACAAGACAGATATATGCTAAGTGATACTGATCTAACAATTGAGCTACATAGAAACGTGGACAAGTTTCTGTTGATGAGTGATGGTACAGAATATAAAGTGAAGGTGGAAGATGTTAAATGGCACGTATGGAAGGTGAAGCCTCAAGAATCATTAAGTTTGGCTATCGAAAAGATTTTAAGAAACAACAATACAGCAAAATATCCTGTTCGACGTATTAAAATGGTAACTAGACATATTGCACCAAAGTCTCAAACAATCGTGGAAAATTCAATATTTTCTGGTCAACTTCCTAGAAGGGTAGTCATGGTTATGGTCGATTCCGAAGCGTTCAATGGTTCTTTTACCAAGAATCCGCTACAGTTTGAAAACTGTAACATTAGTGAATTATCGCTAAAGTGTGGAGATGAATACATTCCCAAGCATCCTATGAAAATGAACTGGAACAAGTTCCAGTATACTATTCCTTACATGTATTTGTTTGAAGGGATCAATTTAGCTAAAAGTGACAGAGGGATCGATATTTCCTATGATGACTATAAAAAGGGATATACAGTCTTTGTATTTGATTTGACAGCAGATAGTGTGGATGGGGGAGCAATGGAGTTAATTAGAGAAGGTGATCTATCTCTATATATGCAACTTAAGGAACCACTCAACTCAAACCCGCAAGGGGTGGAAATTATCATATATGGAGAATTTGATAACTTAATATCCATCGATCAGAACAGGACTCCATTCTTTGACTACGCAATATGAATAGCCTAGAGATTGCTGAAACTTTAAAAAGGGATCCTTTGGTTAAAAGATGCTTCCTGGGGGTATTTCCTAGTGATCAATTACCTGTAGTAAAAACTAGACCGGCATGTCTGGTTCTCAACACTGATCCCGCAGTTGCTCCTGGACGACACTGGATTGCAATGTATTTTGATCACTATACGGAGTATTTTGATAGCTACGGATTGGATCCTATAGAAGAATGTAAAGAAGCATATAAAATTGACAAATTTAATTACTATGGTTTACAGGACTTTGATACTATTGTATGTGGTGAATATTGTATTTATTTTTTAATAAAAAGGGTGGGGGGTTGGAGTTTTGATGAAATTATAGACTATTTGAGAAAAAGGAGTGAAAAGAATGATTCCATTGTAAAACAATTTGTTGATAAATTACGAATTTATAAGCACTATCCATCTCTACAGACGTGTCAGAGAAGAGGCTATGAAGATTGTCAATTTGGTATTGAAAGGCAAATTTGACTCAAAGCCTGACTTACTTACAATTCCGGGTGCAGTTTATAATCCTAGACGGTTTAGTGGAGCCATCCTTGCTCTGAAACCTTGCACATTTTTGCTGTTTTCTACTGGAAGCTTTCTATGTCTGGGAGCTAAATCTGAAGAAGATGCTAATGCTTGCATCGCGGACCTGTGTAACATTCTGAAACTATCGGTAAAGGAACACACTGTTTGTAATTTGGTTGTATCTCATCATCTTGGATATGAAGTGGACCTGGAAGTTCTGTACGAAAGCTTGAGAAAGGTCTACTCCAGTGCATGTTTAGAGCTAGAAATTTACAGTGGAATTATTTGGAAAATGAAAGGTGGTACCATTAGACTTTTTCATAATGGGAAATTTTTTATTGTTGGGTTAACTAATAAATCTGATGCTTTTAGTCTTGTATCTGATGTATGTAATATGTGTTGTGCGTTGAAAAAATAAAAAAGAAAAAAAAACCGTAACGGTTGCCTAGCCGTCTGATGAGGCCCTGTGGCGGGGGCCGAAACGGTTATTCACCGCAATCAGTAACAATTCCCTAGACTTTGGCTCCTGACCCAGAACCCGCTTTTTTTAGCTACTTCTAGCATTGTTTATGCAGTTTTTCTATGTTAAATATCGGCAACTCGAACATGTTGGAATCTCTCTAATATAAAGATGAGAGTGGGCAAAAAATTCCTTCAAAGGCATTACCTTGGCCCTATCAGCTGCACAATAGCTGACACCGTCCATCTCAATTCGCCAGACATCCATTTCACCAAACTTACGACTTTCCGACCATCGTTAAAGTATAACAGCACTGCACAGAGTAAAGCACTTGTATCATTTTAGCATAACTCAGACATCAAACCGTAACCTTTTTAATTACCGTTAGCGCAGCCCGATAACTGGAACAACAGACTCCAGACGGCATCTTTAAAATGAGCCATGGGGCTATAGTCCGAAGTTATTAATACTCCCATTTAAGGATCCGTCGAGAAAATGCAAATATTAAACTCAAACATGCTCCAGATGTGGCGTTAATCGGCTCCAGGGCATGTTAGCTAATTTGGTTTGGATGTGAGGCATCGCCTTGGCGCATCTCTTCAAGAAAGCACTTAAGGTGCATTCATAGTTCCAGACGCAAGCAGACGCGCGTAGACGCGCGTCGACGCGCGTACGTAAACGTCTGAATGCGTTCGTGAGCATGAATACGCTACAATTATTTTTAAACGGTTAAAACGGCATGTTAAAATCTGAGGCGTCTACGCGCGTCGACGCGCGTCTCTCTGCGTTCGCGACTGTGAATGCACCTTTACTGATCGACTGCCTTCTGCGCTGGAATCTGTCCGCAGCTGTCCTTCTGAGATTGGAATCAGGAACAGCTTGAACTGCAAGCAGGACATTGTTAGTTTTTTATCTCTAACAACGTCTAGAGGGAAAGACATCAGCCTTGGGGAGTGATGCTTCTGTTGAATTCTGGTCGGTATGCAAGTAATTATGCTAGATGCCTTGTTACAGGTGTTTCCAGTAGCTGGAAGTTTTCGGATGCCAAGAAGGTCCGCAAACAGCTAGTCCGTAGCAAATGAAAGATAGGATGCTTGATATCCAGGTCGGAGAGTTGTCTTAGGCAGGCCCCAGATTATCTCGACACGACAGCCAGCGTTGAAATCCTCTTCTGCAGTTTGGTCTGGAGACGGGAAATGTGCACCTTGCAGTTAGTCATCGGTCGAATGCGATTCTCAGGAACTTGGGTGGAACCGCTTGCTTGGTTTCCATAAATGATTGCAACTGTGGGCTTGGCTTGATGCAGAATACTGAACAATGAGCTTTTTAACATTTTGACTTTTTCCTGGGGTATATCCTTCATGGGTAAGAAGTTCAGCTGCTAGGAATTCCGCTAGTTAGAGGTTTGGCAGATTGTATGATTTCTTGAGGATTAAGCACGCCTTCAAACGTTCGCTTGGTTTACATTGACTGGGCTAAATTTTTTTCCAGTGTATTGGTGGTGCGGTAAAGTGCTCTAGGACGCCAAAGGAAACTGCCTAATGTGGGTGCTATTCGACATTCGACGCCATTGCTGCGTAGATAACAGGTTGTATTAGAAGTGTCAAAACGTAAGAAGGATGAGGCTATACGCAGCTTCAAAAGGGTTAGAAATAAGCAAAAAAGAGGTCAGACAGAACAGATCAAAATTGAAAGTTATTGTAACGAACTGGTGTATATTGGTGTAATTGTGTAGAATACTTTTGACAAACGGAGAAAAAGTTTTGATATGAGCAAAAGTGAAAAATGTTTGAGTTGCAGACTGATTTGTGAAATAAGAAGTAATGTTATAAAACCTGAGGACCACTTATAGTAATTAGGCAAATCGTGAAAGCAATAAATTGAGTTTTTTCTTCTACCAGAGAAAAAGTGACACCGACAACCCGTTCATGAAAGTTTGTTTGTCAATTGATGATTTGTATTTGCTTAGGCATCAACCTTTTGAATACAGCACCGAAGGCAGACTACACAAACTTAGAAGAAAATGTCAATGTCAGTAAATCGATGTCATCGGACAGTTTTGTTTATGCGGCATTGTGGTGGGTATGCAGAACTGCTACTGGTAACGCTGACTGGAATTCCTATGAATGTCCTCGTTCTCTATTTGGGATCCAAACTAGTGCGACGTTCCAGTCATGCGAACAAATTGATCGTCATGAGCATGGCAGTAGCGGACCTGCTCTTTTGCTCAATCCACGGACCGATAATGTTTGTTCAGTTTGCCTTGCGTTTTGTCATTCCAAAGGAAGTCTGTTTCTTGGTGTACTGCGTTTCCTATATAGGTGGCATCAGTTCTAGTCTCAGCTTACTTTTGCTAAACGTGGATAAATTTGTTTATATTCATAAGCCTTTACACTATAGGCTAATTGTAACCGTACGAAAATAGCAATGGGGATTGCATTGTGCTGGTGTATTGCGATATCCTGGACCTATCTGATTTTATTTGGTCCAGCTACAAACCATACACCACCCTATGAATTTCATCCGCGCACAATTAAAGTATACTTAATGTTTATCATTCTCTTCTTTGCTACGCCAATTTGTGCATCGTTTGTGATCAGTTTATACATTGGACTGCTCGTTGTTAGTAGGAAACATCAGCACCAGAGAACTCAGAGCCAATACTGTGCAGATTCACCCTCTAGCTCACTTGTGCTACGTACGCGACGTAGTCAACATCACCAACCGTCAGGAACGGGCCATTTGAAATCCGTAGTTTTGTATTCAGCACAACTCTGTGGTCAGTGCTAATTTGTCTACCTTATCGAATTCTTTATACTGAGTCGGCAGCTCACGGAGACATTCTTGAACGGAATGAATTTACGTATATTGTGATGATCCTTACCTTTATAGCGATGAGTGTGAATCCAGTTGGTAATCCTATTATTACAATCGTGACACAGCGACCCTACATTCGGGTAGTTAAAGACCTCTGGCAAAAGTTTTGTAGAAAGAAAAACTTGCATGAAAACCAAGCGACACTTCCTGATGCAATGTCAAGAAAAACAACAATGAAAGTCACACAAACTTTATTTACAGTAAACATTTGTTCTGTATAGAATAGAATATTGTTCTTATTGTTTTGCGGGTGAAATGGGTTCTATTTGCAGTCACACAAGCAAATTTTAAGTACCCTCATAAGGGGTCTGGAATCCAGGATCAAAAAACGGATCAGGACAGATTAGGAATCTGCTTGAGATGGTTAAAAGTTGGGTAGACGGCAATTGGCTACATACTAAAATGTGTGGAAAACTGTCTAAACTGTCTAAACGCTTTGAATAAACACTTGAACATTTGGCGGGTCATTGTGCAACCAGCATAGAGCTGGGACTTGTACAATATGAAAAACATAGAACGAGCTTATTATTTATGAACGTTCAAGTCGTTGAAACCGTCAAGTATTCAAGAGCAGATCCGCAAGACAATGAGTAGATCATTCTCCACATATTCTATGCGTGACATATCTCCTACCCTCTAGCGACTGACTTCACCGAGAAACTTTAAACCCGAAGTTGGTACCCATTCGACAAGCTCCGAGACACATCAGCAGTATGTGCTCGAATTTGTAAATGCTTCGTAGTTCATAGCTCTTGCATAAGGGAGCATTTGTTTTGTTCTGTAGGGTCCTATTTGCAGAGAGACGAAGCATCAGCAGTTAGCTTGAAGAGCATTCAACCTTACAGTACCTAAAGTAAAAAACTTGCTGCACTCTATGAATTTATGCAATCTTTTTGATGCATTGGAACCGGAATTTATCGTTTTTAACACGGAAGAAACTGAAGCATGTGAGTGTTGAACATGGTGGTATTGGGCAACAACGAGACAACAACAACGAAGTATTGGAATACTGAAAATTTGAAAAATTTCAAACAATTTCAGTCTTCAAATTTTAGTCTTACTGAATGAATGCAAAATAAACAGTAAAATAACGTAATGAATAAAGTAAAGTAAAGTAAACGTAAAGCAGTAATGGCGTTGTCAACATGGACAAGAAAACAGTAACGGAACACAACGAAGAAGAACAAGTGTAAAATCCACTCGTTTTTTATAGTAATAGCAGAATGTTCTAGAAGCTTCGAGAAAGTTCTTCAAAAGTACAGAAAAGTCTAGAGTTATAAAGAATGTTCTCGAAGTTTCTTCAGCCTTCTCGAACTTTCTGCAGGATTCTTCGAGGTACTCGGCACTCGTTTTTATAGTAATAGCAGAATGCTCTAGAAGCTTCGAGAAAGTTCTTCAAAAGTACAGAAAAGTCTAGAGTTATAAAGAATGTTCTCGAAGTTTCTTCAGCCTTCTCGAACTTTCTGCAGAATTCTTCGAGGTACTCGACATCGCCAGGCCGAGGTCAGGACATCGCAATGTCCTGGCTCGCGAGTCGGCCAGAGATCCTGTGATATCATTGGTCATTCGCTTTACTCGTGAAGGTTGGCCAGAAAAGTAAAATGATGAAGGGACTGAAGCTCAGCGTTTCCGACAACTGGCAGATTCATTGTCTATTGTTAACGGTTGTCTCCTGCATGGCTGCCGAGTTGTGATTCCCGCCAGCTTACGTCCCAAGGTCTTGGGAGAGCTGCATCTTGGACATTTTGGTATGTAACGAATGAAACAACTGGCCAGAACCGCTGTATACTGGCCAAACATCGACGACGACATAGAGGCTACGTGTCGCCACTGCATAGCTTGTGGAGAGCACCAAAACAAGCCGTCAAAGCCGGCGGTTCATTCTTGGATGCTCCCCGAGAAGCCATAGAGTCGATTGCATCTGGACCATGCCATTAACTTCCTGGGTACAAATTGGCTGGTTCTGATCGACGCCTACTCGAAGTATCCGTGCATTCATCCAACACAAGCAGTTACTGCCAAGGCTACAACTGAACTGCTAGAACAGGATTTTGCACACTTCGGGGATCCGCTTCTGCATTTGCATTCTGCACTGAGGAATTCCAGTCTTGGTGCAGAGAAAGGGGCATCACACACCTTACGGGTGCTCCTTACCATCCAAGTACGAATTGGTCTGCTGAACGGCTAGTACAGACTTTCAAGCAAGCGCTAAGGAAGTCAAGCCTACCTCCTAAGAGAGCACTACAGGAGTTCTTGATGCAGAACCGTCGAACACCAAATTCGACGGGTTACTCTCCAAGCGAGCCACTCAACTCAAGGCAGATTCGTACTAAGATTGATACCTTGCTCCCATCTCATGCTCACACTGCACAAGGGAAACAAGCCAAAGAAGCTACTAAATCCCAACAACAGGAAATGGTTGCGAAGCTGGCTCCATCCTATGACGTTGGTGATCCGGTCTACGCACTATACTTCGGACCCCGACGAGACAAAGAGCCACGCTGGGTTCCTGCACTTGTGATTAAACGAAGAGGAACTCGAACGGTTGATGTGCGGTCTATCCAAGAGGACCGGTTTGGCGTCGACATGTGGAACAACGACAACCACGACACGTCTCGCCAGATGATACAGAACCGGGAGAAGACATCTTCGTCTCCAACCGTTCTACACTTTTTACACCGTCAGAATTCTCGGATGATGGATCAAGTCCTACCACAGATTCTGAGATGAAGGTTCCGGCTGCTACGATGGAACCGGATGTCCAATTGCCTCGTCGATCAAAGCGGTCGACAAAAGGAAAGGCTCCGCCCCGCTACTCGCCTTCACGGTGAAGTTCAGGCTTGGTGTGGAGATGTCGAGTACCTCGAAGAATCCTGCAGAAAGTTCGAGAAGGCTGAAGAAACTTCGAGAGCATTCTTTATAGCTCTAGACTTTTCTGTACTTTTGAAGAACTTTCTCGAAGCTTCTAGAACATTCTGCTATTACTATAAAAACGAGTGGATTTTACACTTGTTCTTCTTCGTTGTGTTCCGTTACTGTTTTCTTGTCCATGTTGACAACGCCATTGCTGCTTTACGTTTACTTTACTTCACTTTATTCATTACGTTATTTTACTGTTTATTTTACATTCATTCAGTAAACGTTATCTTTACTTATTTCCTGCCTATTCTAGACGCTATTCTCTAAGGCCTACGCCACTGGGAATACAACAGGTCGGTCGTACTATTACATATTAAAATAGTATACATCAAGAAAATGAGGTAAACGCAGGCCAGCAGGCGGATCCACGAAGGATACAAGGCATTAATCATAAAGAAATAATGAAAAACGCCTGCCTGCAGTCACGAAGGAAAAGCTTTAGTCCCAACAGGAGAGAGCCAATGTTCGCTGTACATTGTTCATTCGCTGTAACAATGTAGCTATGTACCGAGAGAGAACTAGTCTCTGGAGCTCCTGCCTGCTTTCGGACTAAGGCTTTTGCTTTAGTGACAGTAGGCAGGCGCTTTTCATTATTTCTTTATAGTTTGTTACAGCCATCTCATATAGACTTTCAAATTTAAAATTTTAGACATTTATACTGATTTTGCATAGCCTGCCAGACATTCGTTTACGGCGGATAAGGCCGGCATACGGCCAGCCGGCTGGCGAGTTTCAGAACCTTCACCGGCCGCAAAGGGCTGGCAAACGAAAATTGCGGCCGTTCAACAACTCACTAGTCCGCCGTAGTCTACAAAAACAGAAAAACCTTACATAAAATTTGTTTTCTGTTTCAAGCCAGCTTTATTATAAACTGAAGGATTGACTCAATAGCACTATCCCTTCCGAATCAATTCGGTTTTCACTGGTTTGAAATGGCCTGCCCCCTTGTTATGATCCATTGCTTAGTTTTATGCTAGGTTGAAGTTAAGTTGTCATGCACCTCCTTGGCACTCCTGGAGCTTTCACAGTACTTCCTTGTTATCAGTTGTAAGTTTGACAGAGCATTAATAGGACCAAGAGTACATAATAACTGAGAGTGCGACAAGCGCTACACATTCAAGCGAACTTCTTAGAAGTGATTGTTCTGGGGAGCAGCCGCTATCGTGCAGATCATGTCGCAAGCCTAATAACGATTTTTTTCGGATTTTCGGAATCTAGTTTCCTGAGGATTCTAAAAATATATACATTGTTAGGGTTTACTCCAAAGGCTAATCTGCTATAAACGGAAAAAGTTTGTACACACATTTTTTGGTCGTACTATAGTTGACAACAATACATCAACCTCGTTTGGTTAGTTTGAACTAATTTCGCAAAGAAGGGGTAGAATTTTGTGATTCTTAGGCAAAAACCACCAAAATGTCCGGTGCATAAACACTGGGAGTAGTATAGGGCGGCCGTTTCGAGCCGCACTCCCGGGAGGGAGTGACCTTTTGACCTTTCCCGGCCTACCCTGGGGTTTTGTATGTATCCTCAGTTGACCCTTGTTCTTTGCCTATACTTTGCTTACGATTGACCTTTCACAATTACGTCATCAATTTACACAACTTCTATTACCTTTCCGTCCCTCTGAATTCTTCCCCCGGGGCTTGGGACCCGGCGTCGGCCCATTGCCGGACTCCTACCTAATCTAATCTACCTACCTACCTAATCTATGTACAGTACCTACTTATTTACAGTAACCTACCTATATACAGTACCTAACCTAGTCCGGCGCATGCAATGTTTTTGTATTTTTGTATTTTTATTGTTTTTTGGTTTTCTAAGCGATTATTTACAGCAAATGAATATGTACAATTATATACAGTAGTCCTTAAGAGGACTGTTGGGATAAGAGTAGGTTAATCCATACTTTTACCTACGACGTACTCAGCCCGTCTGAAAGACAAATGAATGTAGTCATTTTCACTTCACTCCTAAAAGGTAAGGCTTTTTCCAAAATTATGCCCACGGCAGGAATTTCAGGGTTATTTCTAATGTAATTTTCGGCGTCCATCCGCGCTTCCGCGAAAGAATCAAATACCCCACTCCCTAAAGTGATTTCCCCGTTATCGAGAATAATGCTCCAGTAGTAACTATAGTCCATGTTGTTGTTTCGTTTAATAAATAGTGTTTTCGTGTTATTTATTTCCTGCTTTTATTGATTTCGTCCCTAACCTTTTCCAACAAGTATCCAAGTCGGTTTTCTCCTGGATAGTCTTAATTATAGTTCTCAGTTCCTGTTCCCCAATATTTTTCAAACGAGTTAACGTAAACAATCTTCTTTTCACATGTGCGTAGTAGTGTTTCTCTTGCTTGCTTATTTTGCTCAAATTTCGCCCAAATACCTTCTAGAACGACTTTGTCTTTAATTTGGTCCCAAATCTTTTCATCAAAACCTTTTATGTTCTTTGAAACTTCCCTTTGGCGTCTACCGGTTTTTTCATTAAGAATTGCCTTTCTGGATTCCCAGTCGTTAAAATATGCTGCTTTTTCGCTTTCGCACCACTGATGGACAGAGTAATACAATTTTCCATGCAGTCGGAAAGTACTAAAGTGAACGTTGCTGAGAGGACAGTAGCCAGTTGAAAACGTAGCGCAATCATCGATTATAGTTGGCTCCATTGTAGTAGAAGTTTTGGAGTTTTTTTTGAAGTTTTTTTACATCTGTTTTTATGTCTGCATTTATGTCTGCTTTTATGTTAGTTTTTATGTAGACTCCACTTAAAAATTTTTTGTTGAACTTTTCCATTCCTTCAATCATCCATTCCCATGTACTTTCCTCAAAATCGACTTGAAATACTAACAACTCATTAATTCTGGGTGCATACACCACAAAACCACACCTCTTCATTCCTGTGAGACCCATCATTCCAATAATTTGATAAAAATATTTATGCCTTCTCTTTAAAACAAGCTTGCTTCCTTGAGAGATTAAGTAAAACCCTTTTCTCTGGTAAACGATTTCAGAAATAGAACGGGGTTTTGGACTTTGATCGTAAATAGTTTTAATTTCTAATAACCATGGTTCGCTGCTGTCATCTCTGTAAACTATACCGTCCGGACTACCCCCTAACCAATCTAACTCTGGAGGAACGCAAAAAACCAGCTGGAAGTACTCGAACTGCATAGTTCATATGCCGAATGTTGGCTTGTCGTCCCTCATCTTCGTGCCGAAGGCCGTAGACGCAAGCTGGAATCGCCTTCCTCTCTGGATTGTTTATTCTTTCAGCAAGATTTTTGGCTGCCTTTTCAGATTTAACCATGAGTACGTCACCAAACTTTGAACTAGTAATTCTTCCTTTTCTATAATTGAACCAGTTTTCATTGTTACTCTGGCCCAAAGTAGAGAAAAAGACTTCAACATCAATTACTGCCGACATTTGTGAAACCAGGACTTTTTCTGACCACAATATCTACAGTGAATTTTTTCGTATTCGTCCAGCCGTTTATTTCTTTCTTTTCTTATCTCTTCCTGCTTAGGTGTTAAAACTTTTATTAGTTTTTTCGAAATGTAAAGTTTCTTTGGTGGACTATTCACTTCTCTGTAATATTTAAGAAATGCGTCGATACTGTTAAAGAGCTTGCCGCGAAAATAAATCATTATTGTCTTTTATGTTTTTCGCTTTTATTGATTTCCTGCTTTTATTGATTTCGCAAACTATGCAACAATTTTCCAGCCTCGATTCTTGGAGAATTCCACTGTAGAATTCGCTGCCACCAAGGAGTCTTTTCTTTAATAATATCCGAAATCCATTTTAACTCCTGGTCTACTGCTTCAGGTGATAAACGCTTCAATCCGATAATACGATCGTTATCATAATTTGTTTCCCAAAACTCTATCAAAACGTCTGAATCTAAAACGGCCAAGCATGGATCTCCGAAACAATCAGAATAATCGAAATTTGTAGATTTACCATCCTCAAGTGCAGCCTCTAAAGTTAAGAAATCTCTTTTACTCTCTGCAAATATCTCTATTTCCATGTAAGTCCCAAACCAGCACCACCAATACATTGTTATAAGTCACTCACACAAAAACCGACCGCTGATTAAGACAGATTAAGTCAAACTGACGAGGTGCCAAAGTTTCGATCGTTTATATAGACTTTTGAGTTAGCTAATAGTTGCTTGGCTTGAAAAATAGTTTGACCGTTCATAATTCATATGGACTGCTAACTTTATGTTTTCGTTTTTATGTCTCCACCCCTCTGCGAATTTACCGGTATACCGGAAGGGCTTGGGAACCTTCTGAGTTTTCGTCCAGGCCGCATAATTGTTTTTCATTTTTTAGTTTTTTTGAGTTTTACAATTTTATGATTTTTTTGTGGTTTTATAGTTTTATAATTTTTTGGTCCCTACACACACTATATACATTATATACATGTGGTTTTTACCCCTTTTCCTTGGGGAGCCCTTAAAAGGATTGTTGGGATATAGACGCGTAAAACGTCGTAGTTATGACTGAAGCATATTTCAGCCCAGTCGATATTGAAAGAGTACCAACAAGGCTCAGTTCCGAGGACTGTTAGATTAACTTTTTGATTGAAAGATTTTCTGAGTTAGTCTATCAGTGGTTGGTCAAGATAGACTCCGGAAGGCACTGCAGAGACAACAATGACGAGTGTAACCGCAATTAGGAAGATAGAGCAGACGTCAATTAGAACTTTACCCCAACCGAAGGATTCGCCTTCTGAGAACTCTATAGGCGGTGCGCAACTGCTCCTCGGTTCTAGCGTTTACGATGAAGCCTTTCCCATTGTGAAAAAATCGCACTTTTAGACCAAGACTTGTAAAAGTTATGCCGGAAAATAGCTCAGGCTCAATAGCTGCGTTGTCTAGCCATTTATGAATAGCAGGCAAGGGAGTGTTAGTGTATTCGACGTTTTTTCGACCCCCCCATTTTGCGATCGATTGTAAATGAACCCACCATATTGACGACCCTGTAGTTAGATGCTTTAACTCCAAGTTTTTCCGCCACCTCCCCAATAGCCTTTTCAGCATCTGCTAGAAGTTTGGCCCCAAGGCAGTTAAACGTTCCTGTTTGGAATATGACGAATGTAACGGGATACCACCTTAGCGATGCCCCACTGAATCTATTAGGATTGTATTTCGCATCAGGAATTGTACTGAGCTTGATGGATTGATCAAGTTTTCCGCTGAGAACAATATTTTCAATTCTTATCTCAGACATAGCGTTACCGAATATGACCTAACTCAATGTCCCTTATTAAAAGTTGGGCGCTACGCAGAGTCTCTTTGCTGATTGGTTACGTCAAACGTTCAACAAAACCCTTTACAATTTCGTCGTTTCGTTTAGATAAGAGATTATATCTTCGAAGGAAAACCCTTTATCGCGGTGGTAAAATTTCTTTATCTGAAAGTTTGACTATGCAGCGCTGGAAAAATGTTTTGCCGAAAAGGTTAATAGGAGTCCCAGCATCTCCTTCAATTTTAACCCTAAGATAGAGGTAATTCTTGTTCAGATCAAGCATGTACGAATCCTTGGGAACATTAAAACGGTAAGGCCCTGAGTCTGTAATTGGATTTTGGGGTCCTATTTCCGCCCAGTACCCATGCTCTACGGCAACTTGAGTAGGTGGAACGGAGAATAGGTCCAGTTCCGAGTTAAACCGGTAGAGATAGCGAATCTACTTGCTTAGTCATGCTTATGTGAATGTGATCACTTAATACCTTCTGGGGTTTTCTGCCTTGAGAAAGAATGTTTTCAAAGCTACAGTGATATGTGCCCCCGACTTGCTTTTCACTGGCTCTACCCAAGCGAACTTGCTGAAGCCGTCAATGCAGGTGAGTAGAAAGTGGTAATCATCGTTTTGGTCTGCCAAATTTGCCATGTCTGCTAGATCAATCTGCCATTGTTCATCAATATCATGGAATATGTAACTAAGGTGGGGATACTTTCGCTTTATTGGTTTGTGGACAGAGTAGGTATACTGCTTACTGAGCCACTTCCTGACCTGTTTTTGAGAAACCCCTGCTGCTTTCGCCAACGAATTTATCCCAGAAAATGCCGAGGGTTGGGTGGGATCGTAATATAATTCGGTTAAAAGGTCTTCCATTTTAGTTTGGCAGTGCTTTACTGAAGTTAAAATGTTTCGACTTTTTGCCTTTGCTCTTTGTTTTGTTGTTTGCACCCGTTGTACGTTTTCGTCTTCGTTTCGTTTTGTCGCTTGTTGTTTTAGGTTGATTTACGTAGCGTCCCGTTCCAAATTGAAGTCTCTGCCTTACTTTTCGTATCCGTTCGACTGTGTCTGTTATGGAAGGGGTGCCTTTTATTGCTTCCCAGCGTTGTCGATTGCCGATAAATTCCCGCGGGACGTTACTTTCCCTTAGAGCCTCTGCGAATAATTCCCAACCCTTAGCAGGAGAGACCGTTTTACGATTGCGGGCAAAGTCATGAATGAGGTCGAAGATTCTAGAACCCGGCTCAGATTTATCTTTATATTCAATTTCCCCTTTCTCGTTTACTTTGAATTCAGGGATAGATTGGACAAAGTCAATGAGGTTTTTCCCGTTACTTTGTAGAGTTATAGGTACAGTGGAGACAATGTCGGGAAAAGGCTGTTCTTTTGGTTCCGTAGTGGCTATATCTAATTTATAGGGCTTTTCCTTTAAAAATCTTCTTCTGTAATTAGCCTGTTGGTATTTTTTCAACTTTGTATTGGCTGATTCTTTGCTTTTTAGCTTTTCTACTACATCTTTTTCAAGCACGTCCTGGTGTTGATCGAACTCTTCTGGTTTAACTAGGATCGAATATTCCATTATTTTATAAAACTGCTCGCAATGCCACTGACTATTCCTATTAGGGGACCGAGAAGAGCGGGAATAAAGCCTCCCTTTTGAACTATAATTTGCTTTTTGTCCTTAAGTTTTACTTTCTTATCTCTCAAAGTTCGCAATATATTTACGTGTTTGCGTAGAGCTCTTTTGTCTGCTTCTGACAGTTCAACGTTTCCAGAAAGTACGTTCTCAATGCAGTCCAGAATCGTTCTGATTAAACTAAGATCACTGCTTTCAATGATAGCTTCTCTGACCTTTTTGTTACAGTTGCAGAGATGTATAAGACAGGGAAGATTACTTTCAAATCGTTTAGCCATTTTGCGTTTTTATTGATTATCAATGCTTCTTGTTTATCGCGTATTTCGCGTTTTTATTGATTCTCCCATGTTTTTATTGATTCCGCGTTTTTATCGGTTTCGGTAGATCGACTCCTGTCCGGTCGAAAATATCTGTCCTAAGCCTGTATTGCTCTGGGGTTGCTTGGTCGAGGTCAATAAGGAGATAGCCGTGGGCCGGATTGTGTATCACTCTGTATTTTTTCATAAAATTTAGTCCCACTCGGTACGGAGTTCCACTCGGTACTTTCCAATTTTTGAACAATAACCGTCCCATTCGGTACTTTTGAGTCCCACTCGGTACTTTTGGATCCCACTCGGTACTTTTGAGTCCCACTCAGTACTTTTGAGTCCCACTCGGTACTTTGGAATCTCACTCGGTACTTTATTGTCTCACTCAGTTGGTACTTTGAGGAGACTAAATTTTTGTATATTTAATGTTACAATTTGCCAGAATTTGCAATATACATATATTTGATAAATTGTTCAGACACTGCTGAAGATAGAACAAATCTTTGTTTGTTTTATTCACAATAAACTTTTCGTTTTCTGGTGTGTTTGTTTGTATATTTAACATTTTTAGCCACAAATTATTTATAAATAGATC
>JASAND010011474.1:0-41330 GCA_030248195.1 Trissonchulus latispiculum
AAGTTAACTGGCTATGTTGCGTGCGCAATTACAAGCTAATATTATCAGTGCAAGTGTTGTTTTACAATTTAAACAAAATATTATAATAAAACTAAAATACCTTCTCAAAGGTCTTACCACTCGCCTGGTAACCCCTGGCGAGTGAGGGGGGCAATCCGTCGGCGGTGTTGTTATGGTTGTTGCTGGTGTTGTTGTACTGTTGTTGTTGTTGTTGTTGTTGTTGTTGTTGTTGTTGTTGTTGTTGTTGTTGTTGTTGTTGTTGTTGTTGTTGTTGTTGCTGAGGGCCTGGAGGGGGAAGCTTCAAGGGGATGGCTGCGAAGATAATTCGAAAATATTCGAATTTATCATAAGCTGCTAAACTTCGCAGCCATCCCCTCCAAGCGTTGGATCAGATCTCCTCAACTCGACTTCATGTTATTCTCAGCATAAAATAATGCAGCTTACTTTTAAATTCGAATGTTTCTTTTGAGTTAATTGAAGTTTTTTGCAGTAAATTCTGCGTTACTTATTGGTTTCTAGTTTATTAGCTCTATCCAGACAATCTGTCAACTTTCACCACACACCAGCAGAGAAGCTAAGTTAAGATATGTTAGTGAAACTAATTTTGTAAAAATTTGCTAGTGAAATAAGTCAAATTTGCGAAAATTTTATTATACCAAGGACAGGACCTACTACTGACAATGAATTTTCAGTTTCATCCACAAGGTTGTAAAGTTGTGAACAAGGGCGTCGAAGCTGAAGCTTTGCTTAGAAGTGGACAAAAATTAGGTAAAGAGGTCAAATAGAAATTATAAGAAGTCAAGACTCCGTAATTGTAGAAAAACCTAGGAGATTCCTACCACTACCATGACTAACCATGACTGAATGACCGCCCACTACCGTGAACCTTAAAAACAGGGTTACTTGAATAATTGCATGTGATTATATACATTAAAATTATAAGAATGCAACAGCAAATTATTGCATGGGCTAAAGTTATAAAGACAGATTTAGCTTGAGGTATAACCAGTTTTGAAGCCTTAAATAATGTTGTATTTAAGCTAAAATAAAGCAGAATCAAAATTGCTTTTATTAATAGTGAAAACGCTTTCATAAATAATCGGCTTAAACGGCTTAAACGGCTTAGCTTAAACGGCTTAAAAATCCTTTTCATAAATAATCGGCTTAATCGGCTTAAACTGCTTAAACTAAGCCGTTTAAGCTAAGCCGTTTAAGCCGCCTAAGCCGTTTAAGCCGTTTAAGCCGATTATTTATGAAAAGGAATTTTTAAGCCGTTTAAGCCTTTTAAGCTAAGCCGTTTAAGCTTTTTACGAAAAGGCCCTAAGAATGCAGGAATGTTTCTCGAGCTTGAGGAAATACGTGTGAAACACTTGAGATCCACATTCAAGTCTTGAGACTTGCAACTTGAGAACTCGAGAAAATTTATACTCTCCTCTGGATGACCCAACATTAGCGTAAACAGAGTTATATTTTTGTCACAATGATAGTAAGTTAATTTTTGTTATATTGCGGTTACTAGACCATCCGCGTGGTCGTTTCATAGGGCCATTTCGCAAAAAGAGCTTAAACGGCTTAGCTTAAACTTGCATTTATTTACGAAAAGGTACCTCGGCTTAAACGGCTTAAAGGGCTTAAATGGCTTAAACGGCTTAAATTTAAGCCGCTTAAGCCGACCTTTTCATAAATAACCATCGGCTTAAATTT
This sequence comes from Trissonchulus latispiculum, assembly GCA_030248195.1. NCBI lineage: Eukaryota > Metazoa > Nematoda > Enoplea > Enoplida > Ironidae > Trissonchulus > Trissonchulus latispiculum. Next base: position 1,705 of record JASAND010011474.1, read on the forward strand.
TAAGCCGAATCCTTTTCATAAAAAAGCACATCGGCTTAAAAATGTAGCGGCTTAAAATTAAGCCGTTTAAGCCGACCTCCTTTTCGTAAATAGTTATAGTTTAAGCCGTTTAAGCCGGTGGCTTAAAATGCAGTGCAAATTGACTGTTTTTTAAGCCGCGTAAAATCACGCGCTTAAACGGCTTAAATCGTGGTAGTAGTCATATTTAACTGCACGTTACTTTCTTAATATTCGGAGTACATCAACACTGTTTATATCAAAATGAAGCTCATAATGAGAAGAATCCAGTGGCAATGGTCGTATAATTTTAACTATAGGTAAATATTTAAAAAGTAGCCCCAAATGGATAAATCGTCGTCTATACTGCTCGATATAGTATTATACAAGCTTTATAAAGTTAAAAAATACTTTTTGTTAACTCAACTTAAGTTATTCTATATCTTTACTGGTTATAAATGAATGTTACAGCCTTGTAATCCACATAAAGCTGTCGACATTTCCAGCAAAAGTGTCAATCGTCAATTTGTTTTATTTGTATTATTTCTTTGCTGATAACCGTTCAATTTACCCATCTGTCTTCATGATAACTGTTAAAGATATTATTATTGAGATGGAGATATCGGACAAACGCTTCTTCTGCCCGAGGACTCCACATCCAGAACGACAGGACTATTTAAGATAATTTGGCCCCTATATACTTAAGGGGGGGGGCTACTAAAATGGACTTGCCCCGACTTTGTCCGATTGACCTACTTTTTGGCTAGGATATAGAGCATGGGTGTGGTCAAAAAAATATCGGGTACTGAGATCTTAGTTGCCTTCCAGCCATGTGCAGCCGCCGCGTTTATGTGCCCGACCCCCCATTTTTCGCAACTACCAACATAATTAATTAAAAATTTCTACTGACTGCTAGGCCCAAGCTTCAAAGCTGTCATTCACCAATATGATTTGGCACATATGTCCCTACCTGCAGAAAAATACTAGATGTCTGTATCTTATCTGCATCTAAGGGAATTACTCTTCAAAGTTGAAGTTTCGGCAAAAATTTAAAAATTTTTGGCTAACGAAAGGAAAATTTTATTACTGGTGCGAGCTATAAAGCTGTAATTTGGCATAGAAGGAGGCCCTATAGAAGTACTCATTTGTGCCAAATGGCAAGAAATTCTGCCGCGTGAAAAAATTTTTATGTCAACTTTAATCTTAAAAAATTGCCGAAACCGCCATTTTCAGTCTGTCGGATCCTGTGTAGAGGCTTTCTGCAGCCATAGAAGTCGCAAACCTTCACTAATCGAGCTGAGTTCAAATATCTCAAAAAATTTTAATTGAAAAAAATTTGATTTTTTCGATTTCTGGGCTACCAGACCCCAAAAAAGGCGTTTTAGGAAATTTTTGAAGATTAAAGTTGACATAAAAATTTTTTTGCGCGGCAGAATTTCTTGCCATTTGGCACAAATGAGTACTCCTATAGGGCCTCCTTCTATGCCAAATTACAGCTTTATAGCTCGCACCAGTAATAAAATTTTCCTTTCGTTAGCCAAAATTTTTTAAATTTTTGCCGAAACTTCAACTTTGAAGAGTAATTCCCTTAGATGCAGATAAGATACAGACATCTAGTATTTTTCTGCATGTAGGGACATATGTGCCAAATCATATTGGCGAATGACAGCTTTGAAGCTTGGGCCTAGCAGTCAGTAGAAATTTTTAATTAATTATGTTGGTAGTTGCGAAAAATGGGGGATCGGGCACATAAACGCGACGGCTGCACATGGCTGGAAGGCAACTAAGATCTCAGTACCCGATATTTTTTTGACCACACCCATGCTCTATATCCTAGCCAAAAAGTAGGCCAATCGGACAAAGTCGGGGCAAACCTTTAGTAGCCTCCCCCCCTTAACTTCAAACGCAAAAAATGCAACTTGTTTCTAGTTTCTGCAGGCAGGTTTCAGTTTTAGTGAAAAAGACACCTATGTAAACTGAAGCTTGTTTGGGGAGAGAGCAGGAACTGATATTGGCAAATTTATGTCGCCTCTGCAAATGAAAATTAGGTTAGCTAAAGATACTGAAACTTGGACTGAAACTGGCAAAAGTCTTTCCTTTTAGACATGGCAATTTTAAGGTTATAAGCTGCGATTCTGTTGATTTTGTGGTTTAGGAGAGGCTGACTAATCTTCAGCTTATACAACTGAATAAGGAAATACAATACGGAGTGAAACAGAAAATTGAAAATTAAGCTGATACTATATTTCTGCGGTGACTGAAATTATTTTGTGTTGCCAACTATACCTTTGACCAATACTAAGATCGGCACGTGGAACAACGCTATCCATTCGAAAGCCACCTATGGCACACAAGTCTTTCAATATCTGCCAAATATTGTGGTAATGACAAATGCTTCAAAGTTGAACTTTTTGTCCTATTGGTTCCTTTGATCTCATATGGGTCAAATTTATCAATTTTTGAATTTTCCAAAAATAGTCAAATTGGTATAATTCGATATCTACTGATGCGCTGAACAACTTTTCTAATAGAACTATGTGTTTGAAATGTAGTATCTGAAAGTTAGAGCAAGTTAAAGTTTGAGGGCCAGTTTGCTGAAAAAGGCTCAGTTCACAAATTAAGAATGTACTATGAACGACTGGCTGGATACCCCGGAGTCGTTTTAGTAATAAAATATTAGCCAACCCACAGAATTACTGTGCCATATTAGTTGACCCAAATTTCGCTGCCGTTCTGTCTCAGCATGACCTTGGAGGGCAAATCACAGTGATTTTCAAGTTTTCGAAATTTATAGCTGAATATCTCTGCCACAGTTTGATTTCGAACTCTAATGTATTATATCTTGTTTTTGAGAACATATGCACCTCTACTGTTTGCGGAAATGATCGATATCCGTAACTATCGATTTTGACCCAAACCGACCCCCTTTATCGAATACCATTAGCGAATCATGATGGCAGACTGACCGACAGCGACCGCGAACATGACCTCACCTTAAAACAGGGTTACTTAAATAATCACATGTGATTATATACATTAAAGTTATCAGGATGCAACAGTAATTTATTGTGTCTGCTATAGTCGTAAAGACAAATTTAACTTGCGAGACAAATAGTGAAGATTAAGCTACAATCATGCAGAATGAAAGCCCGCTTTCACTTTTATTAATTGTGAAAACGCTTTCATAAATAGTAGGCTTAAACGGCTTAAAAGGGCTCAGCTTAAACGGCTTAGCTTAAACGGCTTTAAAATCCTTTTCATAAATAATCTGCTTAACCGGCTTAAACGGCTTAAATTAAGCCGTTTAAGCTAAGCCGTTTAAGCCGCCTAAGCCGTTTAAGCCGTTTAAGCCATTTAAGCCAACTATTTATGAAAAGGATTTTTTAAGACGTTTAAGCCATTTAAGCTAAGCCGTTTAAGCTAAGCCGTTTAAGCTTTTTACGAAAAGGCCCATAGAAAAAGGCTAGATAACTGCATAATTTTCTCTATCAAGTTAACTGCTTTTTATTATCAGTTAATCTTGTAACAACAGCGCAACGCCAACAACTAAGGACTGTTCCGTTTGAAGAGCTGTTTCGAAATAACGTCGCTGCTGATTGGTTGGCTTGATTCTAGGTCTTCAGTGATTGGTGAAAGCTTCAAACATAGAAATTAGAAATTAAAAAATTTTCAAAGTTCTAATTTGTAAGTGTAAAATAATGTTTTTCAATTTAGATTATAGGAGTTTAGAAATTAAGAATTATTCTGAGGAAACTGAAATCCTATGGTTCTAAGTCCTAAAATTTTTCTTCAATTTATTTAGAATTTAGGGCCTAAAATTTCTAATTTCTATTCTTGAAAGGTTGGAATTTTGAGGCTTGGTGAGATTTTTTTTTTTTTGGATTTTTGAAACATGAAAACTTCTGGTAAGAAAAAACCCCGGGGAAAGAACACCGCGAAAACCGCTTTTTCAATATATATTCGGGTTTCCCAGTGTTTGGTGTCTAGACTTTGGGACCCTTGCGAAAGCCCTTAAAGGTTCGAGTTTCGTTTTTTTTTAAATCGGTGGAACATTGAAAGTTATTTAAAAATACAAACAAATCAAATCGTCATGGAACATTGCAAAGAGCTATAAACACACGGGTATTTTATTTTTTATAATTTTATAATTTTAAATATTTTTTCTTTTTACAAATATATTGTGTGGGGTTTTTTCCCCAAAGTTTCGTCGTTAATTCTGTCCTGAAGGGTCGCTTCTTTGCTAGCCTTTTTTTAAAAGTATAGTTTTAATTTGCGGGGTTGTTATAAGTGACTAGGGTAGGGCTAATTTTTGTGTAGGGTCTCACCCGGGCGGTTGTGTTTTTATTAAAATGGAGCGAGAAAAGTTAAACGTGGGGGGGGGACGGTTTTGGCACTTGAGTAAAGTGTAAATTAATATAGGTTAGGGGTGCTCGGAGAGCCCCCCATAATATGAGCTATAAAGGCACTTTGCGGATTTTGAAAAGTGCTAATTAGGCATAACTAATTAACGGGAAGGAATTAAGAGCTAATATTTACATTTTTGAAATCTCCAGGCCGAGAGCTTTCGAATGATACCAAACTTGCCCGGAAAAAATGAACTTTGAAAAAATCGACTTTCTCTTACGGGTTTGAAAGTGGGGTTTTTTTTTCTCTGTATTCAGCATGATTTTTGTCAATTTTGTGTTAACTCGATTTTTCAAACGGCCCATAGGAAAAATTTTTCTATACTATTTTTTGAATATCTAGGCAATGGTACTTAGCAAGTTTATGTTTTTTTTTCGAATTTCGATTTGGTTAGATTTTTATAGATGGTCAAAAATGGAAAAAATAGCGTTTTTGGACACCTTCAAGCTGAAAAATTTCTAAGTCCGAAAATTTGAAAATAGTCTAAAAACGGGCAAAAACAGCGTTTTTCGGCCTTGGGGTGGTACCCACATATAGTAAATCGGGGTCGCTGAACACGATGAGCATAGTGCCGACACCGTATCTCGCCTGGTTCATCTGGTTCAACTGGTTCAAAGTTGAACCAGTTCCTGGTTCAAGCTACTGGAGATAGCTAGAAGGCTGAAATTTTGCATACAAAGGTTATTGGGCATGGGGAATTCACTGGTGGTGTTACTTTGGTGATCCGACCCATGGCTGGCCAGATCTGGTTCAACTGGTTCAAAATTGAACCAGTTCCTGGTTCAAGCTACTGGAGATAGTTGGAAGGCTGAAATTTTGCATACAAAGGTTATTGGGCATGGGGAATTCACTGGTGGTGTTACTTTGGTGATCCGACCCATGGCTGGCCAGATCTGGTTCAACTGGTTCAAAGTTGAACCAGTTCCTGGTTCAAGCTACTGGAGATAGCTAGAAGGCTGAAATTTTGCATACAAAGGTTATTGGGCATGGGGAATTCACTGGTGGTGTTACTTTGGTGATCCGACCCATGGCTGGCCAGATCTGGTTCAACTGGTTCAAAATTGAACCAGTTCCTGGTTCAAGCTACTGGAGATAGTTGGAAGGCTGAAATTTTGCATACAAAGGTTATTGGGCATGGGGAATTCACTGGTGGTGTTACTTTGGTGATCCGACCCATGGCTGGCCAGATCTGGTTCAACTGGTTCAAAGTTGAACCAGTTCCTGGTTCAAGCTACTGGAGATAGTTGGAAGGCTGAAATTTTGCATACAAAGGTTATTGGGCATGGGGAATTCACTGGTGGTGTTACTTTGGTGATCCGACCCATGGCTGGCCAGATCTGGTTCAACTGGTTCAAAATTGAACCAGTTCCTGGTTCAAGCTACTGGAGATAGTTGGAAGGCTGAAATTTTGCATACAAAGGTTATTGGGCATGGGGAATTCACTGGTGGTGTTACTTTGGTGATCCGACCCATGGCTGGCCAGATCTGGTTCAACTGGTTCAAAGTTGAACCAGTTCCTGGTTCAAGCTACTGGAGATAGTTGGAAGGCTGAAATTTTGCATACAAAGGTTATTGGGCATGGGGAATTCACTGGTGGTGTTACTTTGGTGATCCGACCCATGGCTGGCCAGATCTGGTTCAACTGGTTCAAAGTTGAACCAGTTCCTGGTTCAAGCTACTGGAGATAGTTGGAAGGCTGAAATTTTGCATACAAAGGTTATTGGGCATGGGGAATTCACTGGTGGTGTTACTTTGGTGATCCGACCCATGGCTGGCCAGATCTGGTTCAACTGGTTCAAAGTTGAACCAGTTCCTGGTTCAAGCTACTGGAGATAGTTGGAAGGCTGAAATTTTGCATACAAAGGTTATTGGGCATGGGGAATTCACTGGTGGTGTTACTTTGGTGATCCGACCCATGGCTGGCCAGATCTGGTTGAACTGGTTCAAAATTGAACCAGTTCCTGGTTCAAGCTACTGGAGATAGTTGGAAGGCTGAAATTTTGCATACAAAGGTTATTGGGCATGGGGAATTCACTGGTGGTGTTACTTTGGTGATCCGACCTATGGCTGGCCAGATCTGGTTCAACTGGTTAAAAGTTGAACCAGTTCCTGGTTCAAGCTACTGAAGATAGTTTGAAGGCTGAAATTTTGCATACAAAGGTTACTGGGCATGGGGAATTCACTGGTGGTGTTACTTTGGTGATCCGACCTATGCCTGGCCAGATCTGGTTCAACTGGTTAAAAGTTGAACCAGTTCCTGGTTCAAGCTACTGGAGATAGTTGGAAGGCTGAAATTTTGCATACAAAGGTTATTGGGCATGGGGAATTCAGTGGTGGTGTTACTTTGGTGATCCGACCCATGGCTGGCCAGATCTGGTTCAACTGGTTCAAAATTGAACCAGTTCCTGGTTCAAGATACTGGAGATAGTTGGAAGGCTGAAATTTTGCATACAAAGGTTATTGGGCATGGGGAATTCACTGGTGGTGTTACTTTGGTGATCCGACCTATGCCTGGCCAGATCTGGTTCAACTGGTTAAAAGTTGAACCAGTTCCTGGTTCAAGCTACTGGAGATAGTTTGAAGGCTGAAATTTTGCATACAAAGGTTACTGGGCATGGGGAATTCACTGGTAGTGTAACTTTGGTGATCCAACCCATGGCTGGCCAGATCTGGTTCAACTGGTTCAAAGTTGAACCAGGTCCTGGTTCAGGCAACTGGAGATAGCTAGAAGGCTGAAATTTTGCATACAAAGGTTATTGGGCAAGGGGAATTCCCTGGTGGTGTAACTTTGGTGATCTGACCCATGGCTGGCCAGATCTGGTTCAACTGGTTCAAAGTTGAACCGGTTCCTGGTTCAAGCTACTGGAGATAGCTGAAAGGCTGAAATCTTGCATACAAAGGTTATTGGGCATGGGGAAGTCACTGGTGGTGTTACTTTGGTGATCCGACCCATGGCTGGCCAAATCTGGTTCAACTGGTTCAAAGTTGAACCAGTTCCTGGTTCAAGCTACTGGAGATAGCTGAAAGGCTGAAATCTTGCATACAAAGGTTATTGGGCAAGGGGAATTCACCGGTGGGGTAACTTTGGTGATCTGACCCATGGCTGGCCAGATATGGTTCAACTGGTTCAAAGCTGAACCGGTTCCTGGTTCAAGCTACTGGAGATAGCTGAAAGGCTGAAATTTTGCATGCAAAGATTATTGGGCATTGGTAATTCACTGGTGGGATTTGTGATTGCTGCTGCCACAGTTATGGCAGCGTTCCCAAAAACTAGACGGAGGACAAGTAGGAAAAATGCTCCTTGCAGTCGCATGAAAAAGTTAATATGAGCTATGATGGTCAACATTTAAATGTGTCAAGGACAAGATTTAAAATGTTTAATATGAGCCAACATCTAAATAAGTAGAGGACAAGATGTAAACGGCTAATATGAGCCGCTACGTTTCTCTTGGGCTCATATTGACGCGACTAAAATGGCAAACATATATACAGTTTACGGTTGGCATATAAGCATCAGTGTTTATAAACGATTTGATTGGCTTGGGAATATTGAATTAATGTGATGATTGCGATGATAACTTCAAATGTGATTTCTCAAGATTTCACAATTTCTTCATTAGATTGGACTTCGGTTTCGTTTTGTTGACTTATATGGTGGCCTTAAATGTGTACTTGGATGTAGCGGTGGAGAAGAAAACATTTACGTACAGCTTTGCAAAATTAATGTTTATGCGTCGTTATTCATGCAAGCCATTTCAGTGTTGGATTAAAAGTAAGCAAAAGCTAAATGAGCGTCAATATGAGCCCAAGAGAAACGTAGCGGCTCATATTAGCCGTTTACATCTTGTCCTCTACTTATTTAGATGTTGGCTCATATTAAACATTTTAAATCTTGTCCTTGACACATTTAAATGTTGACCATCATAGCTCATATTAACTTTTTCATGCGACTGCAAGGAGCATTTTTCCTACTTGTATATTAATATGGAAAAAGGAGTTTTGGAAAAAAAGAAGAGAGAAAAAGGAAATAGGGGGGGTTGGGGTTGGGGGGTTTTTACTTATGCAGACTTAGTCATTGCATGCAAAGATTGATTCCTTTGATTCAATTCCTTTCCCTTGATAGAAACAATAAAGGCGTTCACATGCGTTCAATACTGATTTTAAGGCTACCTTTCAAAAAATGGTCATGCTGTTAAATGAAGGAATCAGACTGCCTAACAAACAATAGAAAGAAACTTTATAGATTCAGTTTATGATCTCATATTGTGAAAACCACTAAAAAAACCAGCACACCCCATTTTCTCTTTGGGACTGCAGCAATGCCGATGCGAGAGCGACACAGCATGTACAGAAGCTACTATAATCAATCCCAAAGCTTTTGCAACAAAATACGAAGCTAAGAAGTTACATATGAACATAAGTTAACTTCGAAAGAAACATGATCATGGGTTGAAGTTGTAGTGAAAACAACTATTCAGTGAACTTCTTATGTCGGTAAAGTTCTTCCTGTCATTGTCAGTAATTGTCCAAAAATAATTGGAATCTTTACTGGGAGTTAATAAATAGTAAAATGGCCAATTTCACTGTACAACTGTTTTCACTACGACATCTATGGTTACACAATAATTTTACAAAGTTCGCTTGGAGCGAGACACGAGGCAAGTAAAACAAAAAAGTCTATACAGTTCAGAATCAGAGTGTTCAGGAAAGAAAGACCTTTTCAGTACCCGTAACAAGGGCCCTGCAAACCGGACACAAGTGACCCATAGCCGGTTGAGTGGCACAGGCTTCACAGGCGACCACATGTTTACACGGATTATACTTAATGGAGCGCTAAAACACAAATAAATACATGACAGTTACAGCCGTTATCTGCAGAAAATAAGACATACATTTACAAAAATACGTATATCCATCTGTTTACCATAATTACAAGCTGGGAGGCGTTTCAAAAGATTCTCCTAAGTCCGCTCCTAAGCGCGCTTAGGAGCAGGCTTAGGAGAATAGTTAGGAGCGTCTTAGGAGCTCCTAAGGCATAGTTAGGAGCGCTCCTTAGCGCGTTTCAAAAGAATTCTCCTAAGACGCTCCTAACCATTCTACTAAGTCTGCTCCTAGCTGCCCTCCTAAGCGACAGTTTTTAGTCACTTTTGCCTCCCGTTATTGTAACCTTCTTTTACACGTCTTTTACTCCTGTTGAGTTATTTCTTTGCGCTTATGTCAGTTATTTAATGCCAAATTTCAAATTTACAGTACAGTTGGTCAGCTAGTCAATGGATATTCACAAAAGACAAATTAACATGATATTCATGATATATCTTGTCTTTAGCATTTTTCGCGGACCTTATTAACTATATTCAATTGAAACTAGAACATCGAAAGTCTTCAATCTTATTCCGATATTTGTTACAGTCCCATCAATTATTATTATTATTATCTATTTGGCAATATTTTGATTTTGTGTTGCGAACTTATTAATCTTAAGGGGGAGGGGCTACGAACGAGTCTAGATCGTCGCAGTGCTAAGTAAGCCAAAATATACATCCAGGTAAAAAGGTTATGAGTATTACGAACGATTTATTACAGGGCGCCAGTACAAATTTTTATGTTCAAATTCAAAATGAATTTTTCAAAATCATTATTTCAGCTTTTGCGGATTAACGGTTTGGACAAACCAGAGACTTTTTGCAACGAATGTAGGTTACTACTAGGTCAAATATTGAAATTTTCCGGCTGTCCTGTATTTTCTTCTTTGGTAATAACAGATACATTTTGAAAATTTTCAAAAGTCGCGGATTTGCCATTTGTATTTTTCATTGCGCGAGGTAGTCGACTGCCGATTTTGATCTATTAAAATTGACTGCACCAAAAATCAAGGTTTTCTGATATGATTCTGCCTTTGTTCAGAATGTGCTAACAACATACCTGAACGGGAGGTCAAATTTCACTGACCCTTGTGAAAGCAAATTTGGGTACCCCTTGTGAGAGCAATGTTTCTTGGGGGTACCTTTGAAAGCGATTTTTAAGCGATTTTTGCCATTTTTTAACAAAAACAGCAATTTGTTTAGCCAAAACACATTTTTCGAAAGTTTTCTTAGCAAAAAAGCTATTTTAAGCGAAAAATTCCGGCGAAGCCGGAAAATTTTTGGAAATTTTAGTCGTAAACTCCCCCCTCCCCCCCTTGTCCACCTGTGGCTAACAACGGTCTTTTCCGTTCGGAGTTTTTGGAGCAATCGTCACTTATGGTTCAAGAAAACAATTTAGCATTTCTAGATATTAGAGCGATGTTTAGCGATCTCACTTCTTGCACATCTTATCTTGGCACATCCACAGTGGGAGTTTTAAGTGTTTCTGCCACATCTGTTTTGGGAAAAATGACATACACACACATTCACACACACATACACACACATAGTGGAAGTGGGCCTAAACTTTCGACACGCACGCGGACCCGCGGACCTAACCTGACCCATACCTGTGACACGCGGAAAATTATATGACCCGCGTAACCCACTTTTGGTTAATGATGCTCTAAGGCTCTAATAAAATGTGGAAATATTTAACAGTTTATACGATGTGAACATGACTAAAGTTTAACGAAAAGTAACTGAATTGAATATGTGGAATTTCATTAATTTTGGAAATTAAAATGAATGAAAGAAAAACAAAAATTAAGGCGGAATTATGAAAGCTTTTCGGAGAATTAGCAGACGGTAGTAATTGTCTGATGTTTTTCCTTAAATATTTACTGAGCTTGATAGGAAAATTTTGCGGAAGGTTCTTACATTGTATACCTGAATAGGTTCATCTTCGCACATATTTTTGCTATGTATTTACAACAATCATGGCAGTGCTGGATGTCAACCACTGTCATTTTTTAAAATATGGGAACCACTTTGCAGAAGCTGTGATAATTTTGGCCCGATCTTACGAGAAAAACTTGACACAGCGACCAGGGCGAAGCAAAGTTTGTATGCTTGTTATGTTGCGTTTTGGCCAGTTTTGAAGACATGTAATTACGTGTGACAACAGTAGTGTTTACTGGTTCACGGTTTTCGGCTGCCGTAATGGGTCATCTCAATCAGGTTAGCCGAGCCCGGCGAGCACATCGGCTTAGTTATTCTTAGTAAAGCAGAAATTATATATAGCAATTGCGAAAATCTTTCAGGGGTAGATTAGAAGACTATAAGTTATAAAGGTGTTGCTTTTCGCAAAAATTACAGAGCTTGCCAAGGGAAAACTGATGGGTGCTACATAGTACTTGTTATGTACCAAAGTTCCAATTTGAGTTTTGAGCACATACATGCTACAGAAATCGTGCCAGTACTAAGAAAACGAACGCTGTAAGTTCTCAAAATATTTTTGACACATGTTTTGATCCAGACAATACCCGTGGTCTGCCTGCACCAATCTATGAGAAAATATGAAAGACAGACATTTATTTGTAAAAATAAATTTTCACAGACGAACTTGCGATTCACATAAAAATAAATTCGAAAAATGCAAAGTGACAGACATTTATTTGTAAAAATAAATTTTCACAGACGAACTTGCGATTCACATAAAAATAAATTCGAAAAATGCAAAGTTTCAAAAAATCGACACACTAGGTCCAGCAGATATTGCATATTGCAGCAAAAGTGAATAAAAACAAATTTCAATAATTGAAACAATCCAAGAATAACAAACTCCAGACATCAAAATCTAATGTCTGAGTTCATAAAAATTTAAAGAAAGGAAAATTGTGTAATAGAAAAGTTGAAATTAGACTTAGGAGGACCGTTAGGAGCGATCTGAGCGCTCCTAAGGATTTAGGAGAATTGTTAGTAAGGAGCAATCTTTTGAAACGGGATTCTCCTAAGTCTCCTCCTAAGCTGGACTTAGGAGCGCTCCTAAGCTTAGGAGCGTCTTTTGAAACGCCCCCCTGGTTACCAAACCTGGGAGCCGTTTCAAAAGATTCTCCTAAGTCCGCTCCTAAGCGCGCTTAGGAGCAGACTTAGGAGACTAGTTAGGAGTGTCTTAGGAGCTCCTAAGGCGCAGTTAGGAGCGCTCCTAAGCGAGTTTCAAAAGAATTCTCCTAAGTTCGCACTGACGTTCTCCTAACTTAGCCTAACGTAGGAGAAAAGTTAGGAGCGGTCTGAGCGCTCCTAAGGATTTAGGAGAATTGCTTGTAAGGAAGAATCTTTTGAAACGGGATTCTCCTAAGTTTCCTCCTAAGCTTAGGAGCGTCTTTTGAAACGCCCCCACTGCCTCACACTGCCCTTGAGGAAGATCCGTTGTGGACATTAAGTTGTCGATTTTTAGGTATTCTATAAATTTTAAGTAAGAACAGCAATGCTTTAGCACAATGTTTTTGATTTAACATGTACAATCTGAGTTTCAGTTGTATTAGATATACCGGATTGGTCTGGCATATACGACACAGGAGGGCCTCTTCCTGTTGTTCAGCTGACTTCTGCTTCTGCACCACTTCTTTCAGAAGTCGTGCACTAGCAGCTGTTCGCATCCTTGGCATCTGCCGTGCCGTTGTGCCAGCTGTGTTCGCAACGGGTGCTGTCGGTATAGGCGCAGCACCGGAGTTGGAATCTGGAATGGAATTGGGTGATGAAGAATCCTCATTCTCGTTCAGGGCACTGGCTATGGCTTCCTGATTGGCTGATTCTTTCAGTTCCAGATCCAAGGCCCTAAAACAAAAAACAAACCAACCAAAAAAATCAACTGACATCAAGCAAGAGTTACAATAAGAACTTTGTAATGCAAACGTCCAATGGCTCTCTTACTGTTACGGAGTTAGGCTCAGCCTTACGGCCGTTTGCACCAACTTCGAGATTAGCTCAAGCTTAAGCTGGAGCTAATCTCGAACTCAAGATCGGGTAAGCTTGAGCTTATCTCTAACTTCAACCTCGAGGTTATCTCTCGCACCAACTGATTTCTGTTCCAGATTAGTCAAGCTGGAGCTAAGCTCCAGCTAAACTCTAACTTGTGGGTTATCCAATGCAATGCTGTTAAAGAGTCACGTGCTAAGTGATAGGGCCAATCAAAAGCTAGCAGCATTTTTCAACTATTCTACGTTTACTTTACACATTACAATTACAGTAATTCGCTTAACAATGAGGATTATGATTGCTTCCAAATGTCTGCAGTTGCGACGACGACTGCTACCTCCTACAGTTCAAGTTTACGAGCACGAAGGCAGCGGTTAAAATTAATGTTTTTGTGAATGATAAGAACATTTACAAAACAACACTTAGAAATTACGTTGTCTAATTTCTGCGGAGTTATTGCTAACAGTTGCAGATTCCTGTAACTGGGCATTCAAATTTGAGAATTCAAATTATATGCTTTGTTCAACGCGGTTATTTTGCTGTAAAACTGGTCAGAAATAGAGTCAATCCTACTCTTGACCAGGATTGAAATTTAGACGCTCGAGATTAGCTCGAGGTTGAGTTAATCTCAAACTTTTGTTGGTGCAACGCTCTTGCAGATAACCTCAAGCTAATCTCGAGCTAAGCTCAAGGTAATCTCAACCTCGAGCTTATATTGGTTGGTGCAAACCGGTGTTAAATGCTACAAGGCACGCGTTTTTCAATGATTGTTACCACGAGGCTGAGTAATCTTGAAAGAAACATAAAACTACATTCATGGGAGGAAACATTTTTCATTCCAAAGAAAATAAGATAAATGTTGCTGAACACAAATATAATTTCCGAAAATAAGCGAAATTTAGTTAAGAGAAATGTATTTTTCAGTTGTAGAAATTAGAAATGAGAGCTAAATAACTAAAGTTAATCCTTGACCATCGGTGTTTCTTTATTTTACTGTCAATGTTGTAAAACTGCTCTCACGCAGGAATTTCAAAAAATTATGCAATGTAGAACATTATGACAAGCAAATTTGCTCAGACAGTAAACCATACACAGTCAATTACATTGCAGCCCTAATGGAGAGCGCGAGTTCAATTGACTCCTGTACAGAGCCAACGCCCTGCTCAGTGATATGCTGAATCACAGCAGATATAGTGCCCCCGTCAAAGTCCATGATTTGTAGGGTGGATCTGGTAATTCCGATAGGATTGTCTAAATATAGACAAATTTATGTAAATACTTGTCCGTAAACCACAACATAACTTAAGCCAAAATTTTACAAATTTCTACACAACAGGCTACGTATTGACCATATAAATCTGTGTTGCAAAAAAAGTGATAAAGTGATTAGTGTAGCAGTTTGCCTATGAAAAATATTGCTACATTTGGGAGTGAGTAAAACTCAGCCCCATCCCCAACTCCAGCCCCAGCCTCGCTTTTTTGAGTTTTCGTTACCAGTTCGTAGCTGCTAAAGTGATTTATCCAAAAACCGTACGGAACTTAATTAACCATTCCCAATCATTTGAAGGATAATATTGAACTGAATCGTAATTTCTTAACTTTTTACGCCTGTAACACACCAATTTATACGGGAACTTAAATTTTTAATTTAATTTAACGGGAAATTTAATTTAAAATTTGGAAATGATTAAATCGTTTAAAGTGCTACAAAATGACATTGTACATATAAATTGCAAAACACTTTTGCAATCCATCCCTAGCTTTTGTTATTCTCCCAAAACTGCTTCTCTAATCACTAGTCACTAATAAACCAATCAAGTATATGCAACGGCTCACAGAACAGTAACCTTTAAATTCCTCATAGCCACCGATGCCGATGCCGCTGTCGCCGCCGACAACCGAATCAGTTAGTGGCGGTGGTGTTCTGCTCTGCCTGGGGTAACGTGGGAATGATCTACAACAGACAGGTTAATAAGGAAGAGAAACGGAAAATCAAAAACCATCTGGAAACCTTTAAACTCAAACAGAACCAGATGCTAAGCTGTTAATTATTAACTATATATATAGTTATATAATTGCATTGTATAATACATTAAATTAATTATCACCGTAGCTTTAGGACGCAGACTATTATTTACTGCAGACTTGCTTCAAGCAGTTTCGACAGAGCATTTGGTACAAGATGTCTCCGAAATGTTGGCAAGCTAGCAACATAATTATTATTAAAGTCTGACACAAAAATGTGTGTAGAAAATTGTGATCACTTATACTGACTGCATTTAATAGTCATCAGAGACCCATACCATTATATATTTTCTGAATCATCGTGAAGAGAAAAATTATTTTATGAAACTTAAAATTTTGAAAATTTTCCACTCATCAAGAGGACTCAGAAAATATATGATGTTATTGGTCTCTGATGAATATTAAATTTAGTATAATTGATCACAATTTTCTACACACATTTTTGTGTCAGTCTTTAGTAACAGGTTCTGAACTATATAAAAGTGCAAGGAATACGCTTCTATTAAAAGTTTACTGGAAGTCAGAGGCACAAGTTCTACGGGCAGTTTCTCTGGCAGTATGCGGTCTGCCTAAATAAGAATAAAAGGAATGGAGCAAAACAAGGCAAAACCGTATTCAACAGTTCAACACAATTAGATGGATAATAATAAGAAATGAGAAATGCACAGACTGTATAAAAAATGAGAAGATAAGAACTCTAAGACAGACCGATGATAACTAAGGTACATATTTACAACAATGTGGGCCAAATAACCTTACAAATAACTGCGTCCCTTCCCTTACTCCCAAACATTCTCTCGTCAGATTTGTTTAGATAAAGAATGGGAAAAAATCAAATTATTCTGGCCTGCAGCTGAAACCTTACTGGCCGAAAATATCTCAGTATCCAACTGAAGTATTAATTGCACAATAAAAGATATAAAATCGCGCACGTGCGTTTCCCCGGTGGTTATAATGCTGCAAATTACGACGGGAGGGACCTGCTGCTGAATCCTGTGGCGGAGGCGGCGGCGCCCTTCTTACATGCAGATTCCTAGAAAAAAAGGAAAACAAGTTATTTTTATTCGCACTGTAAATATAATCTTTTCAGTGATATATATACCACCATATGTGATCAAATAAAAGCCAAATACTAGTGCCGGAAACACAGACAGGGAATTTATAGCCACCTCTGCTGGAAACCCAATGGGAATGGCGAAATCCATCGACTGCCACTAAGACACGCCCTCCTGGCATCCTTCTGGTTAAGGTGCTGGTATCGTTTACCGTATTTTGAAAGCTAACTTCATAGCAAATAACCCTGGTGACCTGAAATATCGCTAAACGACCTTACTAGTGTTCCCAATCGTGTCGATAAAACTTTTAATCGTGTATGAAAAAATTTATATTTTGGCCAAAATTCCATACTTAACAAAAAATTGTTAAGCTGAGTTTTTCAATATTGACTGGTTTTCGAATTTTTTAGTCATTATTAATATAAAAACAGACACAACCCAAACTAGAAATTGCAAAAAATACAAAATTCTAAAGTTTTTGATTCGAACCTGACGCTCGAACCAGACTAATTTCGGTGAGCGGACAGCCTGCAGATATATCTATTGCGCTGAAAAATCGAGATTTACCAGAAAATGCCATTTCTTTCTTTTAATGTCACTTATTCATGCATATTTAACGACTGTGGATATCAGGCAACTTAAAGTAATCCATAAAAGCAATATTCAGACATATTCTAGGCGTGAAGAGTGCCTTGGGGAGTTAAACTGCGAAAGGGGTAGTACAAATACAATAGCGTTATTCGTCCAAACAGCAATTTCCAAAGAGTCTGTAAACATATATGGAAATAAGTTTCGTCCTCCCCCAACCACTTTATTTCACTATTTTACGATAACAAAATCAACAGTTTTTTTTGGTCACTGCTGCTCCTTTGTAATGGCAAGCCAGTAAGCAAGCAGTTAGCCTGGGCTTTTTTTACTGGGGGGGGGGGGGTGGGAGGCGCCCCCCCCCACTTTTTGGGTTCCTTCCCCACTAAACCCCTTTCCCCCCCACTCGGCCCCACCCCCACTTTTTTGGGCTTCCCCCCACTCACTATAAGGTGCCCAGAAAATGCCACATTTTAAGGATTTTTGGTCGAAATTTTCAAAAATTTTCCGGCGTCGCCGGAATTGTTTGCTCAAAAATCGCCTATTTTGGTACTCAAACTCAATTTTTGGGCACTTTTAAGCATAGTTATAGCAGTATATGCAGAAAACAGGCTATTTTTACTGCATTTTTAGCGATTTTAGACCACTTTAGATATCCCCCCACTCTCCCCACCCCACTTTTTTCGCCTAGAAAAAGCCCAGTTAGCTAAGCACCAGTTACGTTGATCGTTAAATACTGACGGAAATTTATGTTTTAAACAAGGTTTTCTCATACTTCCAGAAATATTGCGTTTTCAAATTTGGCGTACGAATTGACCAAAATCTATTGCAGGGTCATTTTTACTAGTTTTTCCGTTTGAGTCAAGAACAACGTATATAGATATCGCTTGTTGAATTTTGAAAAATGGCATCAATGTGCGTTTTTAGTAGTTTTCGCTCGACATGCTAAACAGTAACTAAAATACTGAAAAATGACCCTCCGCAAGATATTCCTGTCTCCGCATATGAAATTTTAGCTCTCTAACGTAATTTAATCGAAAGTAATCCTTGTTCAAAATTTTATTTTAATTTTGTCAATTTGTGAGTTACCGCCCAAAAATGAAAGCTACATTTTCTGGGAATATGCAAGTTTTTGGTTATGTAATGCTTTAAACAGGTCAAATCTGAAAGTTGCCATTACAAACTTTTCAGTCTACACCGATGCGGTAAACGATACCACCACCTTTAGGGAACTATGGATTCTAACTATCACGGAGGGCATGGACATGTGGCGCAACTTAATCCCAATTAATCGTAAACATTTCTGGCAGTTGGCTCAGAAGAGACTTCAGACACAGACTCAATCTTGAAATTGAACTTGAAATGTCAAATTTGAAAAAAGAATAATAATAGATATCAACACATACCAGCAGTTTGAGCCATATTTACAATGTCCATGCTGAAAGTAGGGGCAGACTGGTCGCTCATGAGTATATCTGCAGGTATCGCCGTATTTACAGTTTCCAAGACGGAAAAACCTAAATATGTAAATACTATAGATAGAATACGTAACAGACATGTAGTAGGGATCGACCGGAACTCCAAAAAAACCGGAACTTGTTGTTGTTGTTGTTGTTTGCTGCATTAGACATCACAATGTGATGATCATCACCCGAAGGTGGGTGCAAAATGTTTGGCCAGGAAACTCGACCCGTAAGGTTGGTCAAAAACAACTCAACCAAGTTGCCAGAAGGAGTCTCAAAGCCTGGTCGATATCACCGACGGATGATATCTCCTCCTTTTTAAGAAACATGCTCCGTCGGCCTCGGCGTTGCCATATCTGGCGGCTAGCCCGAGGAGCAGCACACAGCACGAGTCTTCAATGCAAAGATAACGGCAGTAACAGCCTTTGCACCAAACTGAGACGAACTCAAAGTGTGCTGTTCAATGCTATAGCCTAATATGGGTGGAAGCACAGCGATTGAGTTCGCACTGTCCTCCCGGTCCTTCCTCAGAATCAGCATGGCAACGTCATCCTCCAGAACCCGCAAGAAGGCAAGCATTACTGGCATTAAACTGGCATTAAAAACCGGAACCAGCTCTTTAACACTGCAAAAATTTATACACGATACCTATTAACGGATATATACCATATTTATATATACTTTATCCGAGCACATTCTGGATACAACAAATGCCGTATATATCTATTTTATTACACCGAATCTCAATGTATGATTTACACTGGTTTGCACCAAATGTGATTAGCAAATGATTAGCGAATTTCCTGCTAAGCAATTGCTTAGCAAGTGCTTAATCCCAAACTCCTTTGCACCAAATCTGATTAAGTTAACCAATTGCTAAGCAGATGCTAATCAAGTGCTCAAGAAGCAAATATTTCATCCTATTCTGGAGGAGGATTAACTGTGAAATTCCTGCTAATTTTTCGAATTTATTATTATCTCCAGTCAAACCGTAATGGCGAGAATGCTTGCTGGATACTTAGAGGTTCTCCACGTTGCCTCTAATAGCAAGATATCAAATAAAATGTTCGCCAACAATTTGCAACGCTAAAGTGTAACGAGATAAAAGCATTTTTAAGATTCTCAAACATTTGGAATTAGGAAATATCCGACCCGTTCAGTTTTATGTATACTACAGATAACTCAACAACACAACTCTTCCCAGGTAGGCACATGTATAATTCAACCGAACACAAAAATTGGTTTCTTGCATCGAATTCAAAGACTGCTAATGTATGTCCTGAGAAAAAGTTAAGCAAGTGATTAACAGATACGGCAGTCCTTGTAATCACATGACAATGGCATAAAATTCCCATAGCTGATTGGTCCAAATTCAAAAATCCAGCATTTTCATTGGTCAATTCTTAGTAATGCTAACCATTTGCTAAGCAACTGCTAAACTAATGATCTGTTAATCACTTACTAATCAGATGTGGTGCAACGGAGTTGTTGCTAAGCAAATGCTCAAGATTAGCACTTGTTTAGCTGATCATTTGGTCTTCGGATTAGCAAGTGCTTAGCAAATAGTTAATCACATTTCTTGCAAACGGCCGTTAATCAAATGCAAGTTGTCAAGTTGACCTCTATAGTAAATTTGCTCGCAAATAAAAATTAATCTCTTAGTTAAGCTGAATATTAAATGTTTAAATCTAAACCAGAAAATAATATTCTACTTAGAAGAAAAGTTTAAAAAAGTTTAAGGAAACTTGACGAAAATTTTAATTAAATTTTACTTTTGATGATAGTCAAAAATTGGTTCCGGTACTTTTTGCAAAACCGGAACCGAAACCAAAAGTACCATGACCGGAATTCCGGTCGATCCCTAATATGTAGATATTATCTATTGCACTGGCAACTATTACAGTCTGTAAAATAAAATTTTATAAGCCGCAAAAATGCATATCTTAAACACCTAAATTTAAGTATACGCACGGCAGTGCGTAACTATGGCAAAATTTAACCGATAAAATCAACATAGGTGTATATTGGTGTATATTCATTTGAACATTCTGATAAATTTGTATAATTTTAAGTTTTCAATGGGAATAAAAATGTCGGCTTCCAGTTTTGTTTGTTTCAAAAGATTTTACGTGTCGTTGAACACGAAATTGAAGTAGATTCTGACTTATCCCTAGTGTGGGGGGGGGGGGTGGGGGGGGGCCGCCCCCCATTCGGCGACCTCCCCCCCCCCAATTGAAGAGCCCCCCCATGAAAAGCCCTCCCATAAATCCCGACCTCCCCCCCAATAACCCCAAAAATTGCCAAATTTTGCCATTTTTACCCTAAACTTTCAAAAATTTTCCCGGCTTCGCCAAATTTTTGACTACATTTTCGCTATTTTAGCTTAAAAACACCTAAAATTAGTCATTTTTTAGCGATTTTTAGCAGTTAGTACGCAAAAAACCACAAAAATTCGAAAAATTTTCTAAAAATATGCCCCCCATTTTGGGTGTGCCCCCCATAAAAAGTTGCCAAGGGATAAGCCAGAGATTCCTATAAGCACAATAATGTCAACTGTGCCACTTGACCTACCTACAAACGTTATGACTGGTAGGTCTTAGAGAAGTAGTTTCACTTCCATTGGAGCCGTTCTGGCTGCTCCCATTACTGTCCACATCTCGTCTTTCTATGGCGGCAGCGGCGTCTTCAGAAGAGCGCCTGTCCGCAGCTGCAACAGCAAATTTACACAAGTCTAACGATAGCTAACCATTAAACCCTTTCGTTCACGAGTGGTGACTTTTGCTACCTGTTCCAAAGAGCAGACACCGGTTGCACAATGAAGCCCTGATCACGTGCTCCCTTTTCCTTCAACACCCTCATTACAATTTAGAGTAATAAGCTCAATAGTTGCTAAAGAAATGAAGTCCCGTCTGTCCTTTTGCGGAATAGCTAATTCGGCAATTGTGTGCTATGTTTCTGTATTTATTTTAAACGATTCCACAATCGGCTCTAATTCGTTGGTGGCAAAGCCCTTCTACCGAGTGATAGGGCAGGTCACGCAGATTAAACTAAAGCATAGTTAATCCCGTCTCAGAATCACGTCTTGCACCTAGAAAGTTAATGGATTTTCTGCAATGAATGTTTAGCAAAAAATCGTAGTTTGTCCGAATTTGACGGCTTCTAACTTTTTCCGGGTGCATCGGGGACCTTTCAATACTTGAATTCGAAATGCAGAGCTATTAATTCTCCGTCGAGTGTTGGCAGTCTGTAGGGTTTCTCATTAAAAAATGGTAGCCGAAAACGCAAAACCGTTCATTTTCAGCAGCATTCCCCGAGAAACCATGGAAAGAAGAGGGTTAACAAACTTTTAATGATAAGAAAACTGTATTTCAGCACTACAGTCCCGCAGAGACATCTGTAATCTGTATGTACGTACAATCACGCGTCCGTAATTTTTCTATTATAGAAGAAAAGTAAGCCACTACAGGGCTTCTCTTCAATGAGCTCCAGTCTTCAGTGAGTCGGCCATTTGCAACAGCTCTCCCCACTCCGTTTGGTGGGGGCGGAGGGTAATAAACTCAGTAAGTCGATTACAGAAATCCCTCCCCGTTTGGTGGGGATTTCTGCAATCAGAATGGGTTTTGATTATCTCTTCCTCCCACCCCAAACCACAATCCAATGAACAAAGCCTTCTAGTGGCTTACTCTTCTTCTTCTTCTTCTTCTACATCATAAAAAATTATGAACTCTTGGTATAATCTTACAGCGACGGGAGGACGTAGGATTGCATCTCTGTGAAACAGCGCCCCAGGATTCGGGAACCACTCGTTCACTCTCCTCCTCCGAATCACTGGACGAATTGATTATTCGCTTTCGTGGCATCCGTCTATAAAAACCGCACACTTCGCTCAATTTCTCATTTCGCTGACATTTGCTTAATCAGCTTCTAAGTTAGATTTTCCTTCCGCAATTCAATTTTCGTCAAGCACGTCATATCCGGTATTATCGAAACGAAGCTTAAAGCGTATATCCCGTGGACTGTCCCCAATTATTTAAGACTAGAGTTCTGAATTGAAAACTAAAGTCTGACCAAAAAATGTGTCTATCTCTAAACCAGATCAAGACGCATACCAGTTTTTCAAGTTTTTTAGAACAGGTACGATAGTCCAAATAGTTTTACTTCTAAGGGTCTATTTCTTTAAAGATTAAAATGGTAGTACCAAGAGTACATAATAACTAAGAGTGTGACAAGCGTCCCACTCTTAGTTATTAGGCTGCAGACATCATCTGCACAATAACGGCCTACCCCCCCACAACTGAGTACCTGGTGACCCCCCCACAACTGAGTACCAGGTACACAATTGTGCACGAGCACTCGCTTGTATGTTTACATGTTGAAGCCAAAAACATTCTATCAGCAGCTGGCCACTTTTTGAGCTTTAACATGTAAACATACAAGCGAGTGCTCGTACACAATTGTGTACCTGGTACTCAGTTGTGGGGGGGGTCACCAGGTACTCAGTTGTGGGGGGGTAGGCCGTTATTGTGCAGATCATGTTTTCTGCTTGATAACTAAGAGTGTGACGCTTGTCACACTCTTAGTTATTATGTACTCTTGGTAGTACTAAACGGGAGGTCCAGGAGCCGGCTGGGACTCCAAGGGCCAGCTCGGCTCAGTCGCAAGCACAAACTGAATGAACAACGGAGCCACTCTTAGGGGGTTCTGCTCGGCTCTTCCATCGAGCATCAAGCAGGACCGAAACCTAATAAAATTGGCACGGACGGAGCCGGGCCTCTCGGGCTTTTATAGATCCAAACGGAACCCAGCATTAGCATAGCATTAGTCTGAAGCTTTGGCCTGCATCTAGCGTCCCGAACCTTAATTCTAGCCCGGACCGGACGGCGGGCTTGAATCGGCGACCAGAGCTCAGTCACAATGCCCGACCCCAAAACTTCTTAGCGGCACAAATCTAGAGAAATTATTATTACTAACAATTAGTTATGTGAAACAGAAAAAACAAAAGTCCAGAGAATCTGAAGAAACAGATTGTCATAAATCGAGTCTTTATTTCTACAACAAGTGCAACTATACAACGCTATAAAAACATCGACCAATTAAAACAAGATAAGACCATACTGCAACGATAATAGGAAATACGACACAAAACCACTACTGGAACATAGAATTCTTCCAATACCATAATTAATGTAATGACTAAACGAAATATAATGTCGCTACAGCACCTCCTATCTGAAGAACTTGGTCCTGAGGTGGGCACCAATCCCAAAACCTTTGGCCATCTAGGCCGACCAAGACTCTACCGCTTGAGCAGCCAAGACACAATCGAAACAAATTGTTTCAAATTCGTTCCCAAACTGTAGTGACACATTTTTAAAATATATTATTGCAAATGTGACCACACTGGAGAATTTAATGTACGTACTCAAAACACTTGAAGTATTTTTGATGATTTGATGATTAGATTTTCTATGATAAGATTGTACAGCTAAAATGACCTAAATTTGGCCCTCCGCCTTGGCCCAATCGACGTTCCACGGTAAACTTGTTCGAACAAAACTCAATCTCGCTGGAGTGGGCCACTTTTTCTCTACTTACGTGAGTTTGTTACTACGCACAAGTTAGGCAAGAATAAGTAGTAATACATACATTGTTCCTAAGTACTGTTTCTGTACAATAACTAAAACAACTTGAAACTTCGATATCTCACTTAGTGCTGGTTTCCCGTTTCATATTTTGGTTTTCGCTTCAGTAGGATCAGGATCCTGTCGCTAAAAATTCCAAAATGCTTTAAGGTGTTGGTATCCTTTTGTGCAGTGCTTTAATGGTGATTTTTTTAAACATTACGCAATTTTGAAAGTTGGAAAGAGCTTTATACATCGTTCTAAAGCTTATTATCTGGACAGTCACATGGGCTCACAAAACTGGCAAAATTAGCAAAAAACTAATAGAAATTTTCTGACATGCTGACATCTAACAGGATGAATAAGATAAAACATCTTTGAACATCGATTTCTCAAAACTGAAGAATCGGCCAAAAGTTCTTTATGTGCCACTATATGAAGGACATATGGGCCGAGGGACGTTTTTCTGGATTTGGCTCAGCAGGTCTGAACGGTCGAGAAAATCGGCCAAAAGCACGGTAGCACGAAATTTCGTAACTTCGCATTGAGTTTTTTTACTACTCGATACGTTTCAGCCCAAACCAAGAAAAACGTCCCTCCACAGAACTACGAATTTCAATTCCGCCAAACATCTCCGGAATCCGTCGAGCAGTTTTTGAGAAATCGATGTTCGAAACAAAATAATCGCAGTTTTGCCAAAATGGTTTTTTGGCCAAATCTCAAGCTTAGAACAATTATTTCCGGCTAATAGGCATTCATTCATGAAATGCGCATTGGGACGCTGTATCGATTGAGAATAAATAAGCCAAGTTTGTCCTGTGGCAGTAATTTTGAAAAAACCGATTTCGTCGAAAATGGCCATTTTTTGACCCTAAAAACAGTTTTTTACTTATACTGACTTAACCACTGGAGATAGCTCAAAGGTTGTAAAAGCAAAAATGTTCATTTTCGTGTCCTCTTTCCAGCCATCACAATCAATCCCACGTTTGGTAAACCTGCTGGGAGCGTAAGGCCAAAAACCAGAACTTTCTTATCTTTTGGCCTAAAAATACGGGACTAGTCCCAGAATGTTAAAGAGCACGGAAATAGGTTATTTCGTAAGTTTTAGCTATTTACGTAAAGGATTAAAGCCGTATGTGTCAAAAATACCCGAAAGGAAACCAGCAACTTAAGATAAAACCACACTTCTAAAGATGCAAAACGTGCTCTCAATATCTGTTGCACGTATTCAAGTTATTGCAAGTAATAAAATGGTCAACAGCTTTCCCGCCATTACATCTCCATCCATTACAAACAGCAGTATGCACAGCAATTAGCAACAGTAAAAAAACTGTAAAAAGAATACAGTCATTGCACCATATCGTACATTAACAGACACTAAGATAGATCGCAAAAATGCTAAGAAGACTAAAATGCATTGCATACTCAACATTTATGTAAAAGTCGAAAAAAGCAAAAAGATCACGTAGAATTCTAGTGAAACAGTGAAATCGCAGAAGACAAAAAGTACACCAGTAAAATACACAACACTTGGCTACGATATGACAGAATGAAAGGTATAAAGATAAGTAAGTAAAAATGTTAAAGCACAATATGCCCATCCAGCAAAAACGCAGGGCAAGTCATCATGGAATAAAGAGGCGATTAATAGAGGTGGCATGACAGCGGCAATAGGGGCAAGGTGTGCGAATTTTTGTGGCACAGTCTAGACAGGTAAACAGGTGACCACATGGGATGAACACTGTGTCACGCTAAAATACAAAGAAAGACAGAAAGCAATAAAATGCCCACTAAAATTCAAAATGGTGCTATTTTAACCAAAACATTACAAATACAGTCCCTAACAGACTTCAGCTAGAGGAAAATGCAAGCGGTGCCTTTTCTGATCAAATAAAATTGGTAGGCCCTAGCCTACCCAAGCTTTTAACCAATTTTTAGGCTGTAAGAGTTAAATTTCATATGACGACGCCTTAGTTCAGAAAGCGCTTGCTGACGCTCTCAGAGGGTTTTAGAGCAATAGTCTACCATAGTTCGAGAAAGTAATCACGTATTTCCAAACACTGAAGCGAGACGCAACTACCTAACTTTCTGCACAACTCATGTACAATCACTGACCTGTAATGTTCAAAGTTTCAGACGATTCTGCCAAAGCACGCTGCAGTATGACTCACGTCATAGAAATGCCGCCAAATAACATCGTAGTGTATAATAGCACTGCGAACACAATGATTAACGAAATCACGTTTTCCCACAGTTCTCGATAGATAATATTTGGTGCACTAACTGGCGAACATTTGGTTTATTTGGTTCACCACAGTTCAAAAGGGTTTAGTTAGCCTCCACCCGTACGGACTTACCACACCCAATTCTTTCCACTTCGATCGTATCGTACAGAAAAGCACGTTGTTCTCTAAAGTTGTTTTACAGCAAAGCACAATATGTGAGGTCTGTTTTCTGAAAACTTTGGAAAAAATCTTTTTCGACATAGAAGTTTCAGTTAAATTTGTACCCCCTCCCTTAACCTTAAGCAAAGCATAACTGACAGCTATCATTCATTACCCACCTTACTCACAAAGCAAACTCCGCAAATATCGGACTCGTCAATGTCTGCCGTTTCTGGCTGCTTCGACTTCGCACTGAAACAAAGATAGTTCCAAGTTGCTGGTGACTACCTTCCATTCCTAGTGACCGGTTTTCCACGTCGTCTTCATTATTACATTCTCATTTCGCTTTCATTAAATTGTAAGCTGACCTTTCAGCAGACGATTAGTTTTAAGGTGATTATGCTAGTCACGTCGACGTGCGTGGAACAACTAAATAAGCATTTACAATTTTAACAGCAAACGTCGTCAGCCAAATTCATACCAAAAGGCCCTTCCCCACAATCACCCAAAATTTATGCTGACTAATGACAGCAGAATTTACGTATAACACCAACAACCTCTAAGACATTACATACACACTAGTAACAAAAATGCCCTAACGGTCATTGCTAAAGGGGAGAATAGGGAAATGCTGCTAAAGCGGAAAAATGCCAATAGTTTCGTGCAGATTAATGTCTACTCAGCGCCTAAAATGATTGAAACCAGCTTTTTGGTGCAGAATAGGGAATCTAGTCAGCGCCTAAAATGATTGAAACCAGCTCTTTGGTGCAGAATAGGGAAGCTAGTCAGCGCCTAAAATGATAGAAACCAGCGTCTGGGGTAGAATAGGCGCCTCTCGCCATCCACCCTATTCGCGTGAAGTGCTCAGATAACACAATCACAATGGCGTGAGTATAATATATACATTGGTTAGAGAAGGCTTATGAGCAAGGCCGCACCCAGGGGGGCGGGTTCAAGGGGTCTAGACCCCCCCCTTTTGGGATGACAACATGGAATTTTTTGCTATTTTTATGGCAAAAACTGCTATTTTTACAAAATTTTCGCGCCTTCGGCGCGATAATATACTTTTTTGCAAGAAATAAACGTCCAATGTACTGTTTTTGGGCAAAAATGCAAAAATTCTGTCACAGGTGTAGAAATTCATACGTAAAACAGCTAAATTATTTAATGTTTAACAATGAAAATTAATTCTTAGGTATCAAAATTATGGAAATTATAAGTAAAATTTAAGCTTACGTACATACCTAAACTCTTTACTTTTCGGAAATATTCTAAGTCCCAACTATAGTAGGACTTTACCCTTTTTCTCTCTTAAAGGTTCTTATGGTAGTCGCTGAAGGCAGGCTAGAGTCAGCAGTTCTTTCGTAAAGTTTGCAGTGTTTTATTATTGGTCAGAAATTATAGGGAAGTGGCGTGATTTTGCTAGTTCTTAGTATTGTGCCGGTTGATGGATATTTTGTTCTAATTTTCTAGTTTTTATGTTTCCTGAACTATTACGAAACAAGACTGAAAGTGTGAGTCAAAGCTTCGTCAGAGAAAGAGTTGAAAGAGACCGCCGGAGTTTTTACGCTTTTTGATGGAAAGAACCTTCGACTTTTCGACAAGGCGTCATTAGAAAAGGGAGATACGGTAACACGTGAGAGGCGGAGCTAGTAGAAGTATAAAAGTCTGTGTTTTGAGTCACTGTTGCTGGTGGCTGGTGCGCTGTCTGCTGTTGCTGGTTGCTCGTTGCCTTGCCTTTGTCTGTACCCGTGAACTGAACTCTGAACTTGTCTTTGTTATAACTTTGCCCTCTGCTTCATAGTAAAAGCCTAGTGTTCACTTATGCCTAAGACGAGCAACGATCCACAACCCTAACCGTCATAAGGCCTACACGGACCAGATTTTCAAGCTTCCACAACAGAACTTTCGAAGGACCTCCAGGCCTCGTGACATTTGGTAGCAGAGCATGGTTGGCTCTGTCTACTTCTAGATCCGAAGAAACTGCCAGTTAATCTACCAGCCACCGCCAGGCGAAGAATCGAAGACCCATCAGCAATGAAAATCATCGCAGCCTCCTATCAGTTCCTGGTAATCACCCTCACTGTCATCAGCCCCAGCGTCATTTCCGATCAGCTTCATCAGTCCATCATCCGAACCACCGAAGCCCCAGTCAAATCCTGCCTGCCGAATCCAGTCCCCAGAAAATCGGAAGTCCGAGACGGCGGAAGACCAGTCCTACCTACCAGAATTCCAATGATCCGCTCCACGATTAGTCAGAATCAGAAGGAAGACTCAGCCGACGAAGAAGATCCAGAAGACTCAGACGACTCAGAGAACGACGAAACGATTGCGCCCGATGCCAGTCACTAGATCCTATCAGATGCCTTGATCAGAACCGACTAATCTAGACTCTGAAGCTGAAATGATTGACTCTCAGATGGACTTATATACAATTTGGTTTGTATGTGCATGCTCTTGACTTAGACTTTGATTACTGTTTTATTGTAATGTAATTTTGCAAGCTCCAGGCGCAACCTTGGACAAAGAGTATTGAGTAGTAACTCCCGGTCACAACCTGGGATAGAGTGTTGTAGGACTGAATCCTGATACGCTCAGGCCAGTCCAGAGTCTTGCTGATTCCTGATACGCTCAGGCCAGCCAATAGAGTAGCTGATTCCTGATACGCTCAGGCCAGCCAAGAGTAGACTGATTCCTGATGCGCTCAGGCCAGTCCAGAGTTTTCTTAGTTTCCCTAGCCCTGTGTTGCTCCAGGTTCTTCCCTGGCCAGTCCTAGTGTTTGTTCTCCTCCCGGTTATTAACCATGGCCAGTTTGAGTGTTAGCTGAGCTATATGTACTGCTTTTCCCGGTTCAGCCTGGGCTAGTAGCAGTCTTGCGTCCCCCTCCTCTTGCTGATATTGTAGTGAACTATTGTATCATGTATTGTTCGGATGGAGAGGGAGGGGAGAGTTGGCAAAAATTCGAAAGCATAATTTTGTTAAGCGAAAAAAAATTTCAGTGAGTATGAAAGCAAATGTTGATCATTTTAGACAGACAAACCAGAGCTCTAACAGATTTCTTCAAATCTGCGAGTTTTTGAATTTAATTCAAGAGACAGAATTTTAACTGAAAATGGGTGATATGCATTTACACGTTTTTGAAACAGTTTGACGCAACCGATAGGCATATACAGACTGACTGATTAACGATTTTGAGAGCACAGAGTAAGACAGATCAGCCCTCTATTTTTTTGCATTAGTTTGAGCTGAGAGTTGAATTAGAAAACCTAGTTGATTTTTTAACATAACCTGAAAGTGCGCGCAGCTAGCAGTCAGATTTTAGAATTTTGTTGCGGCATCAGACGATTCCTGAGTAAACTGACCAGACCTAAGCAGTTGAAGAAAAGCTTATTAGATTCGTACTTTATCAACGTTTTGATTAGCAGTTTGCTAGAATTCTCAGTTTACTTTCAAGACCTGCTGCGCAGTTTTTGTAAGAATTTATGCGTCTGCAAACTCTTATAGTGAGTTTACATCTTGAGCTAAGTAAGTGACATTAGCAGATAGATTTATATGAAGCCATTTCATGAGCAAGATTAATTTGACCTAGTTGCGCCTGAGACAGTTTTTCTGCTTGTTTTGCCTTCTGATAAGGCCTGATGTAGTTTTTGCCTTCTGATTAAGGCCGGTATTTGTCCTTCGCTGCGGGTGTAGTGACCTGAGATTAGGGACCTGCGGGTGCCCCCACTGTTTTGAGACTACATTGTTTCAGTGCATCGAGTTTGAATTTTAGTTTTCGATAGAGCTTTATAAGAAAGTAAGTGCGCACGGCCGATGATACAGTAGAAAGGTCGTCAGCTCAATAAGCCGTTCACTTAAGTTTTGCTGCGAATGACAGAATCAATCTCTGAGCAATTTTAAGCAGAATTTTGCTGTCCACCTGCGTCGCTTGAATTTTTCGCGAAATAAGTTGAGTTGAATGAAAATGTAACGAAATAGATGAATCTAGCAACTGAATTTTCGGGATCGTTGACGTATATATACGAAATTGTAGCGATGAACAAGAAGCACAAGTTTTACAGTCAGAGCTGTAGTCTGCAGAATAGTCTAACTGAACGAGAGCATTTTAGTAATTAATGTTGATTAAGGCTGAATAATTCACAAATGGTAGCTTACAGAGATAAAATTTGATAGTTGGAGCCGCAAGTTGATTAAACTTCAAGATTAATCCAGTCGAAAATAATTTTAGAAAAGTTTGAATAATTAAGTGATTAATTATAGCAAGTCTGAATACGGTGGAAATTTGAAATTTTTATCGAAAAGGTGAATTCAGAAAATAGGTGGTAAAGCGCGCATACTACTTATTTGATGAATCTAGAGATTACCGAAAATTTTAATTTTATTCTAACTGTATTCTAGCTTGATGTAATTGCGAAAACTGAATTTGAGTGAGCAAACTCGAATCTGATTCAAAAATATTAATTGGCAAGCTAAGAAGGCTTTATGAACTCAGCAAAGCGTTTGCAGGGCAATTAGTGTTTTAATGTGAAGTAGTAAAAATTAGCTCTCGGATTATGGTAGCTATGACTGAAAACTAACTGAATTCAAATCGATAATTTTTGAATGACTAGCTTAAATAATAAACTTTGAAGTTTATGAATTGAAGTTTTAAAGTGAATCTGTTCGAAGGTTCTAATCTAATACAAAAACCTTAATTTTAAGTGCCTTAAATCGCGAGACTGATCTGAACAGAGATTAGAAAATGTCTGGCTAACATAGAATTTTGATAATATATTACAATTAACCTTCGATCACTGTTAGGTCAACGATAGAATTACTCGAACTTTTATGAAAGGATGGTAGTTTTATCTTCAAATACAGAAAAATTTTAAAATAATTTCGCTCAGAAAACTAAGTTTATCAGCAGAATTTAGTACTAGCAAGTTCAGTTGAGACATGTTTTGCGCAGTGCGTTAATTTTTAAATAAGAGAATTTGCAGTAAGATCCCTGACAAGGATTTCCAGGTACTATCCTTGGCCGACTATCCTTATCAGATGGTCTTATGATAGTAAGAATAAATGTAAATGAAGAATAATTTGTAGTTTGAAGTGTGTATACGTGATTGTACCGTGTTCCTAATTAACGAAGGGTTTCTCTGTACAATGTATTTTTGTATTGCTTATATTTTATACTATTGCTCACAATTTTGTTTTATTTTTATTGGGAATCAGACTTTTAAAATTGGGAATTGAGTAATTTCCCAGAGTTTTGTTTTTGCTTTGAGTCCAAAGCTTATCACTTCAACACAGAATCTTGAGTCACAGAGTCTAGGGCTTGGCTATACGGAATACTTGCACAGTAGTGAGGCAACTGCAATTGAGATGTCGTAAGTTAGCTCGCCTGACCGATCCTGACAGGTATCGTACAACCTCCCCACATGGCGACGAAATGTTTGACGACGCACAAGCTGGAACTGGCTGAATGTTGCTATGCCCCAGACCAGTTGCACCCAGCGCGTCCCTGCTGATCGGCGGCATTCGAGACTTTTTGAGTGATCTAACAGTTAGCCACATCCATACAAGCTTTCGTTTCTACCGCCCTGACTCCGTAACTCGTTAACGGTCTGTTTCCGCAATAAGCTTTGAAGCTTCCAAGCAGACTGTTTGTTTCGTACATATAAAAACACATATATTTTGTCCTACAATAGCTAAAAAAGTTACCGCGCGACCAGTTAAACCCATATTATGTAGACCTTCTTGCTACTAGCGTACGTAAGCAACTATATATACGTAATGTCTAAACCCATATAAAAGGTTCAGATAAAAAGGTTCACTTAATCTTTAAACTTTAAATGTACCACTTGGACCGAAACAATCTCAAATTCTCATCTTGTCTACAGCATACGTACGTAATGGCATAACCGAAATGTATTTTTTTTAGATAGAGGACTGCAATCAAATTAAATAAGCTTTCTCCAGGCCCTTATGCCTAAATTCGGTCAAGTTACCAAAAGCTAAAGTATTATGAATTGTAACATTAGGCCTGTATAACAGTATATAAGAGTAGTGAGAGAGAGAGAAGGGGAGAACAGGGCCGCCACCGCCACCTTCCTGGTTGCCCCTTCCTATTATAATTTCCCCAACTCCTTTCCAAATTTTTCCCTATGCTAGAACACAGCCGTATTTAACTCCTACTACACAACTAACTAGGTAGCTCCTGATTGGCTGTTTTTAAAGCAGCCATCTGCTCATTGGACAGAGCTACCTAGTTACTTCTTCAATAAGGCCTGCCTACTTCAATAAATAAAAATTTGGACCTTCAACAAATACTAAGCGGAAATTTGGACCTGCACTGCACTCAACTCGGGACAGCAACTGCAGAACCTATGCAGTATCACGTATCCCAACTGCCCTTCTAAGGGCAACCATTTTAAATAGAACTTGTTTCCTTGCAGAAACCTAGTACAGAACTCAGTAGCTCCTGTTATCCCAACTGCCCTTCTAAGGGCAACCATTTTAAATAGAACTTGTTTCCTTACAGAGACCTAGTAGTCTATGGTCAGAACCCTGGATTCAAGTGGATCCTATTATCCCAACTGCCCTTCTAAGGGCAACTATTTCAATAGAACTTGTTAACTACAGTGATTACTCATTCTTGGGAGAAGTTGTGTGATGCGACGGTTATTTCTGCAGGGGGTAAATGACGAGTGTTCCCGCATAAGTAATTGTTTATATATTCACAATAGACTTCAGTCTGAGTTTACGTCTTTCACGTGCAACCATCCACAAAAATTTCGTTTCCGAATGAATTTCCGTTTCAAACTGAATAATTTCTTTTTTGAAAGTTCGCTGTGGGTTTCAAATTTTTGCAAGTGAATGCCTTGGGACGTTAGAAGAAAAATTATAGTAGTTTTCTTATTTTCACCCGCCCGGCTGCTGCACTGTATGCAAAACATTCACAAAACTTCCAATTTATTGGCATGTTCTAAGTTTCTCCTGAAGAATTACTGCTGCTATTTCAAAGGGTTTTTCCAGAGCATAGACAATCCCAGCGTTCCCTATGTCACTAATTCCTGTTCCAACATATACGCGTATGTACGCTGTATGTTATTCTGCTCATATTAAAGGACTAACTAGGTAGCTTCTGATTGGCTGTTTTTGAAATAGCTATTTAGTGATTAGTCAGAGCTACCTAGTTAGCTCTTTAATAAGACAGCATTACGGCTATGTCAGCGAGAGCAGTAATTTAAACAGCTTGGCGACTTAGGACAATACAATCTAGAGTCAAAACATTGCTTTTACCCCATCTACCCCGTCTGAAGGCAATCATCTCCAATAGAACTTGTCTATCACACCCTTTCAGAGTGGAATAGAATTTGTCATAATTCTCAAATAGAACTTGTCTATATTTAACACCCTTTTGGGGTGTGATAGAATTTGTCCAGGATCTCAAATAAAACTTGCTCATATCTAACGCTGTATCTGCACTGTAGCATCTGACTGCTACCAACTCCTGCAGGAAAATTAACAATATAGCCTTAAGAAATCAGAGGAATCCGAATTCCTGTCGCTTCTCGAATCATTTGCTCTACTGCATTTAATGGATGGAATCAACATATGACATAGCTACGACGATTGTAAACAGAATAGAACAAATTAGATCAAAAAAGCAGTAACAGAAACATCTACAATAAAGTCATATAGTATCGAATGCTGCATTACTCGCTAATAATTCTCCAAGGTTAATGGGGTTTGAGGAGACAGCAGAGGTTATTTATCCCAACCCACTTCTAAAGGGCAACCATTAAACAGGATCGGACAATTTTAACACCGATTTTGATTGGCTGCTCAAGAAACGATTTCTCACATTACTCAAAAACAGTAAAGCTTATTTTAAAAAACCTCGCACTTTAACACTGTAACAGTCCGTGACAGTAACGCCTCATCAGGATTACAGCTACAAATAGAACTTCAAAGTAGAGAGGTCTTGTTGAAACAAACTATCAATAATTTTGGATCAGTTCTTGTAATATTGAGGCATTGCAGTTACAACGAAACCTTATGACAGCAGCTTTCTAAGCGGAGACTCTAAACCAATATATATGGTACCTGATGGGTTTCAAATTCTGCCACAAAACAAGAAAATGATAAGTGTGAATACCTGTTAATACATTCGGAACCACATACAGTCTGGAACAGTGTGGCAGGAAAAAGAAACTTTTTCAGCGCGTTTACCCAAAAAGTAAACCGACTGTGACAATTTAAAGTTAGGTGACAACAATTTTAAAACCCAAAGTCGACTGTGATTGAAAGCCTTGTTTTCAAGCCGCATTACCCTCTAACATGCCATTGTTCTTTAACAAACAGCAACCCCTCCAAATCTCATGCAATTGTTCAGCTAATTCTAAAGACTCATAGATACAACAGCTACATTTTACAAATAGTTTTGGTATTGAATTATTACAAAAATGTATCGTCAAAACAAAAACTAGTCCGTCCGTCCTCATTGCTGCACATGACACTGTCAGTCTTGACCAGGCGTCCATTCGTCTTCCTGAAGTTCTTCGTCAGTTTCAGAATCCACATCTTCATCTTCCCACAGAGAGTCATCATCGCCGTCTTGATTTCCTGGGTTTTGTTCCAAGGGAATGAAGTCAGGAGCGATTATCTGCTCAACCTGAAAAACAAATATGTATATATATATATATATATATATATAGCTGCCAGTTATTGTAAATTGTACCAAATATTCTTAACTTCAGAATAAGAATTTGATTAAGCCTTATGATATTAATTTAGCTATGGATGTTTTGTGCGCAAAGGCTAATTTGGTCAAAATTATTCATCTCAGTCCATATCCCAACCATCCTTTAATGGGCAGCCATTTTCCCTGCGATTCCATTTTGATCCAAATATTGAGCACACGTTTTCAAAAGTTAGTTCAAAAATACTAGTACTCAGATTTATTACAATGAATTCGTCCAAGAAATTACTGATGATAATAATAATAATAATAATAATAATAATAATAATAATAATAATAATAATAATAATAATAATAATAATAATAATAATAATGTACTAGTAGCTGTAACGATAGCTGCAATAATTAAAAAACATTATACAGATTTAACCCAACCGTTTCTGCAGCCACTCAAGCAGATTTTTTGACAACTCTATACATTACATGTCTTTCTTTATTTGTAATTCCAAACGGTTTCAGGTGAGTGAACTCGACATTACTACTCTGCAATATCTCATCAATGAAGATTGCTTACTTACTGCATATTCATGTCCATTGCAAGTGTAGCGATAAAAGTATCGCCTACACCAGGAGCAGCGATTATTTCCTAATTCCAGCATCCGATCAATGCATTCCTGGCAATGGCGAGGGACTGATCGACAGTGCGGGGTACAGCCGCTGAGAATACAGCTAGCTGGATCAGAGCACACAACACAGAGATCTGGATTGGGTGGGACTGCAGCTTCCACATCTGCAGCGGGGGCTGGGGAGGGTGGCGGCGTCACCAAATCAATGGCTTCAGAGTCTGCGGTATGATAGGAATTCCATATATTATTCTGCTCCTGCAGAAAAGCCACCAGCATGCTAGCTAAGGTGACAATCTGATCCGGACAGAAACCGCAATTCTCAGGGACTAATGCATTAACAGGGAAGACCATCACAAAAATTATTGATATGATTTGCATTATAGCGCGTTTATAGGAAACTAGAAGACAACTGAACAGACCAGTGTCAATGTGCAAACAGAAGTAGAAAATTCAGAATTTTGAGTATTTGGCTTTTATTAGCACTTATGGTTACGATTTCTTAGAGGATTGCTCAGTCAGGAAATATTTCTTGGTTTTGCAATTTTAATTGTTTGCACGTGTATCAAACTCGGCAATAAAGACTAACTGTTGCATACGATATAGCAAGAGCTCCTTTGCATGGTTTATTGCGCCTGAAGAGCCTTTGTGTGAAATCAGACAGCAATAAAAATTACGAGTTCCTAAGTGTTTTGCAAGCCAATTTAAGAGCTTTCTATAATGTCTGGAATCTTACGTTAAACCGTTTGGCGAATGGATATCTTCAAATTATGCAATTCAAATATCATAACACAATATCAAACCGAAATTTTTTCAGCTTTTTCACCATCCTTCTATCATACATGTACGCTTATAGTAACGAACACGAACACAAAGAATGCATTTTCTATACAAAATGTTAGGATGAGGTGGAGGGGGGAGGGGGGCCTGGTCAAATGGGATAGGCAGTGATTACAAAGTTCAGCTTCTTATTATATATCACCTAAAATAAAATAATCAGTGCAAATAACTAATTGGACTATCTACAAAAGATTGGCAGCATAACTTCATCTGAAAAGTTTATATATAGCACAACAAAGTCAAATCTTACCTTAATCACATAACTGTCATCCCTCATTGAGTTTGTCCCAATTTTATCGTCAAAACTTCGCCAAAGAATGAACACGCTCTTCTGCCCGGTAACTGGTAAGCTATCACGCGGATCATCAATACATAACTTAATCAACTTCAGAATGTCTGCATTACTGCAACAAAACTTTCCACAGTTCATATTAGATAGCTTAGAGTGTTTCACGTAAACATGATTTGAGACTCGCAGCATTGCGTTTAGTTCCCGCAAGAAGGCAAGTCAAATAGGTGATGGTTTATGATACAATTTTCTGACTAATAAACTGAAGAGGGTCATAATGTCAACCATCACTGTCTACTCAATTTTTATGACTCAATGGGTTGCTCCTGCGTTCAATGCTATGCTTTTTTGTTAGGACCATGCCTTAAATCAGTTGAAATACGGCTACAGCCGTTGGAATAATACAACAAAGAATATCCCCCTTCAAGACTATGCTGAAGATATATACTGCAAAAATCTATACTGGAAAACGCTTTACTGATTGAGTGATTTTATTTAAGAGAATTTGTTGACCAAACTAAACTAATAAAAATAAAAGAATGGTGAAAATTTTTATGATCAAAAAGTTGGACAATATTTACATTCAGCATTTTTGACAAAATGCTCCTTTCCGAAAAGGAAAGCACTTTCCCAAGACATATTCATTTTGATACTATTCCTTGATCTAGTTAAATACGGAAAGTGGCGTGCACAAAAAATGAAATGCAGTAAAGGAGTAGAAAAAAATTGGATGAAATGTAACTACGGTAAAATAAACAAAATTTTCAAAATGGTTATCGAGACCACTTATGCTAAGGTTATGTATTTGGCATGCCTTGACCCAATTTCATTTTTCCATCACAACCAAAAGAGTACCCAACTAGTGATAATTAAATTTCATATTCCAACTGGAGTTTGAGAAGCAACAGTTTCACAATAAGGACTAGAAATCCTTTTCAAACGGTCAATAAACCTTAAGCTACTTATTTCGAAAAATCCTGTGCTCTGCTACATTTTCTGTAACTTTCCGTTAGTCAGGTTATATGTGCAAATTAATCTCAAGACAACGCACTCGTTTCTCCATTGCACACAGCTCTAATCAAAGTGCAGGCTGTGACCATAATCATTCTCTTCTCTGCTGGACTCTTCTAACATGGTTGTACTCTGTCGTTATGAGATTCTTATACATGGCTGCCCTCTGTGACATTCAAACTAACACAAGAGGTAGCAAGCTCCAACCAATGAAAAGCAGCAATGAAATGTAAACAACCAATCAGGACTCATGCTTTTACATGACTACAATTAGAAGTAATATTGAACCTTCTACATGGAAAACATGCTGTGAAACATGGAAACGCCAGGCACGGCAAATCAGCATACTGAAATCAAGCAAAGAAAGTTGGAAAATAGCAGGAATTAATTCAAAACAGTTGTACTAAATCAAGAACTGTTGATTACAATTGAGACTAACTTAAAATATGACTGTATTTCCAAAAGTTAAGCAGTAAACTAGCAAAAATTCGGAGAAACCTCAGAGCATTTAACCAACAATCTTAATTTTGGCAATATTCTACAATCAGTGTGAGAACTAACTTAAAATAAAACAGACAAATTGAGACCTAAAACATTTGCTGCTGCCTTGGAATCATTAGTAACATAATTGTATATTAATGTGAATATTAATAATTAATATATAATAAAGCATTTCATGACCCTGTTCCACTACTTAATCTATTCAAAGTGACTAGCCCAGAAGGACAGCTGCTATGTGCATGCTATCCCAACTGACCCTCCTGGGGCAACCATGTTTGCTTCACGAAATTTCACCATAATACCACCAAATTTCGCAATAACCCTTTGTCAGCATGACAAATTTCGCAATAATGCTCTGTCAAGACGATGCATTTCGCAATAAAGCTTTGTCAGCATATATCTGATTGGCTGAAAATTACAAATGCTTGGTCAGCATTGCAAATTTTGCTTTGTCAGCATGACTTGCTTCAATTGCTGGAGTATAAATAGAGCTCCCTTGTTTTGGGAAATCATTTGTGCTGGAATGGAGTTTGCTGAGTGCCCGCATTGCTCTGCTACATTTTCAAGGAAGGACAATCTACTGCGTCATCTCAAGTGGAAACATTCAATCGGAAGAGAAGAAGTATGGACTTGTCTGGAATGAACTTGTCTAGAAAGAACTTGTCTGACATGGTGTGAAATGCTTGCAAACTAACCTTATGAGATCGGCATCGAAAAAGCCGACCACTCGGAGGCGTCTGCTGTACAAAAACCAGTAGCATGTCCAACAGTGTGGAAATAGAAGGGCTAGCGGCGAAAGGCGAACCTGGGATAGCCAGGGGAAGCTCCACCCATCGCGGAAGTCGTTGGTTGAAAAGTTTGCAAGGATTTCACAGCATTATGTTGCCGAGTGCAGCCATGTCTTGAGTACCTTTTGCAGTTCTAAGCAGGCTGCAAAAGGAATTGGCTCCTTTGCTGCAGCAGCGCCTTTGAGCGTTTTGCACGCTGCAGCATTTGGCCTAGTGGCGGGAGTCGGCAATCTTCATAGCAGAGGTAGTAGGTGGGAGACCCCTCGCGGCTCTGTGCTCATAAAATTTTAGATTTTTTCTGAGGAGCACAACTAGCGTTGTACCCCGAACCTGAAGCTATGTCGGAATAGGGTGCTGTCATTGAGGAAAACTTTAGCTTAAAACTTTCAACTTCCCAAAACTCAAAATAACCATGGCATGTTGGGTGCCATTCAAGAGGAAATTGATCAGAGATTCCAAAAATGTCAAAATTTTTAAAAAATTCCAAAATTTTTTAATATGCAAATGAGGTTTCGATTTTTCAAAATTGAAAAAA